>KI425038.1:0-10219 GCA_000473375.1 Anopheles culicifacies | reverse complement strand
TAATATTACCAATTTTTACAAAAAATAATATAAACATTGAGAAATACTCTGTTCTAAATGATTACCAATGTATTTGTAATTAATTATGAACTATTATTACTATTTTAATTATGAGTGACAGTGGACAAAAGACTAAGTATTCCATATCATGTTGAGAACGTTATCGGCGATCGTAAAAAGATAATGTTAATTAGTCAACTTACCAATGAATGAGAAAGTTTCAATTTCAATTCTACAAATGATTCCCTAAATACAAGTGGCCTTATAGTTATGTTATGGACTGTATTGGTCACATTTATTCATGTGTAACAATCGGACCAATTGTTGGTTCTTTTTTTACATTCGTTCCAAATTTTAAGCGATGAAGTACTACATATTTCTTTTTTTTTAAATATTATTAATAATTTTATACTAAAATTTAAAAAAAAATACTATAAAATCTTATCATAAAACCAAATAAAAACTGCATCGGAAATACAAGCAAGCACGCATGCTAAATGCATCCCGTTAGGCTCCCTTTGATTATTCGCGCACAATAGAAAGAAAAAGAAAACAATACGGAAACAGATCAACTTCTGTGCCAAGTTCATCCACAAAATGCCGCCCTCTATCCTTGAAACAGCAGGCAATCCGTTATCATACTATTATGTTAATTCGTTTTTTTTCTAATCTGCAAACCATCCAGTTACGGGTAAGGTGCCAAAATCCAGTTTTACGGTAAGATATTAGTCCAAATGGAATGGAGAATCGCAAAAGCTGACTCCAGATCGATGATCATGATGTAGAGGTAGCTTTACGCCCCTTAAAGTATGAGGAAGTAACTGTGCAGGGGGTTCAACTTTTCCTGTTAGACCAATTAGCGTACGAAGGTAGGTGTGTGTGATGGTGAAGATTTGGCCGATGCTTTTCGGGGTTGCTCGCTAAAGAAGCATACATTCTAGCCGATTGTGTGGTCGATGCCGGTAAAGCGCCTCTGGGAGCATGAGCTCACCTCATCTGCATAAGGTTGCATTTTAATTTTCGCACGCTGTGCCGGTAAGGTGGTGCGGTGAAATATAAATACTTTTCTATTTGATGTTCGCTGATAGTGTCATAAAAAAAGTCTTCCTTGTTTGTATCTCCAAAATGAATAATTATTCTGCTTCTGGACAATTCTGCCGTGCGTATCGTAACTTTATGGATGTTCGGGTGTTTTTTTATTCATTTGCTCGAGATATCGAAATATATAAAATACCACATCAGGTAGATAAATATCATGTTGGAACGATTGGTAAATGAAATGCTGTTCAATAGCTTGGCATATTTTTTGCATAATTTTCCATCCATAAAAACGTGTTTCGTTGTGGTGTGTTCTCGTGCTTTGAGATTACTATAAATAGATATTAGATATTTTTTTGCATAAAACAACAATTTAAAACCCAAATTTAAATCGCTGAAATATGATTTAATCATGTTTTTGAATGTTAAGATTACTTTTGTCTTCTTAACCAAAATTTGAGGTTTGAAATTATAAAATTAGCATGTTATTTAGTACATCAAGAATATGAATATTTTGTAAAATTATTTGTTTTTTTGTGATTTGTTTTACATTATGTATGTAAGAAAGATAATTATCGTATTTTTGTTTGGTTTCTTTTATCACGGCCTGGTCTAATCAACCACGTATTTGAGGATGTATTATCATCGTATACTTTAAAATGAACTTAAATATTCAATAATAAATCATTTCTTTTCATTGACCGAATTTTTCAGCATAGACAATGTTCCAATTTTTAATAATTACAGCAGAATAGCATTCAAAATAGCTTTAATCGCTTCTTCCATTGTAAAACAACGACGATGCATCGCCGTTGGTGATGGACGAAAGATAAGTAGCCTTAATCGGTCACACCCAGTGGTTCATCTTTGCTTAACCTCAAACAACCAGGCACACAAACATGAATGGAGCTCACCCTTCTGGTCCATCGTTGGTGCAACCGTTCACGCCAGGTGTGGTGATATAACGTACGCGAGCGAGTACGCGCACGGCACGCCACGGATTGTGGCTTGGGTCCGGTCGACGGGTCGGCAGTATTAATCCAAATGGATCTTTCCCCCTACCCCCCCTCCCCCTCCTTCCCTTGTTGTTCCATCATCCAACCCCGAGAAAGGTTCGTCGCTTGGTGTATCGTTTCGAGGCGACGATGCTGGGTGGCACGCGCGAAACCACTTGCATTAGGAGGAAAATGCCATTACGGCCCCGTTCATTACTATGGCAACATTAACCACCGAGCCGGCAATGATACGGGAGGGGACGATACAGCACAGGGGGGAGTGTCGAAAGTTAGTGTGCCGGTCAAAGTGGCCGTATGTGTGTGTGTGTGTACACACTGTCAAAGTGTTGAGCAAAATCGGTACACTTTGCCTAGTTTGCAGGCGCACTTGCTTGTTTCTTTCTTTCTTTATGTTCCTCACCCGTTTTCGTCCATGTTGTGGCTTACTTTCGATTTCGTTTCGGACGCACTCGGGGCATGTTTGCAACATGCGTCATACGCGGCCGACCTGACACCTTCTGCTGGTGTCGAACGGGTCCGCGCGCGGCTTGGTGTACAATGCAAACGAGTGCAGGGCCAAATGTCGTACGACCGTATTGAATAGACTCGTGCCATTTAAATGAGGAATCGAAGATTCGATACCATCTGATGATGATGTTGATCCGCCTCCGCAATTCAGTCGGAATGGCACAGAATACTCGGAAAGCTGATGTCTAACTAAGCTTAAGACGAACGAAATTGACCTTTTGTGCCCCCGTGCTCAGGCTTGTCTTGTTAAGGAAAGCAGCAATGAACTGGGTGAAAAGCGAAGGCGGAAATAATGCTCTCAGCTACTGAACTGTGATCCAAAAGGATTTACTAAATGATTTAGTAAAACTCTATTTACTGTTTGCACTCTTAATCCTGAAGGTTAAAAGAATAAAGAAATTTGCTACGAAATTAGGACAACAATTATAATTATATTGTGTAAGGTGTAAATTTAGCATAAATAATAAAAAGTCTAGTGTAAAAATTAAATTGTCCTCATGAATGTTTTTCAATTGTTTAAATTGAAATTAATAATTGTTTGAAAATAATTGACCAATGCTTTTAAATATACTGCATCAAATATTGTAAATAATGTCTTTAATCATTCGATATAGACAAATTACACATTAAACACAATTCATTGAATCATTCACACCTTCTTTCAAATTTATAATAATATTCAAACCTCAATAACACCGGCAAAGCTTTGAATTTTCAAACTTTTACATTTAAAGACAATTAGTAACATTCATAAAATGTATTCTCTTTAACTTTACAACAAAACACAACGAAAAATGAGTAAATTATTAAAACAATCCTTCAGAAAGACATGCATATTTTTACAGAAGAAGACATCAAAAAGAGAAAACAAAAAAAAAACAAATGACAATATGTAAATTTCCATTGGCTTTATACAAATTTTGTGGAATGAAATAGTTGAAAAAGCAAAAACGATTCAATTATTGAATTAAAAATTAAAATAAACTACTCTTTAACCAATCAATCAGACTTAAGTATGATTTTAATCCAGCTAGCATTGTTTTCTTTTTAATATTTAATGCTTGTTAATTAACTTCTTGTTATTTATTTGTCTCCGTTTTTGTTTACTTTCTTTATTCCTTTAGAAGTTTTATCGTTAATTTTTCTCATTTTCTGCTCAAAATTAGTTAATTCTAATTAAACTGAGTAAATAAAAAATCAGTTAATAAACAGAAAACTTTAAAGAAAAATAAGTTCAATCAGACCATTAAAGCAACAGAGAAGCATAGCAAAAAAATAAAAAAATAAAGAATTATATTTTAATTAAATTTTATAAAAAAGATACACAAATTACTTCTCCATTGGCGAGTACATGACCGAGAACGCATACCCAACGTGCGTCCTTTGCCATACTCTTTCTAACGCATACACTCACGCGGCATTCAGACCTTGGAAATGTCTGCCGAAAATACTGTCGTTGCTCACCACAGCAACTGCTGCTGCGTACTTCTCATTCGCCCAAAGTTCAAGAGCATCTCATCTCCGGGTCCGGCGCATGGTGCCGAAACGGCAACGGGCGGTCGGCTTGAAAACAGCTTGTTCGTCTGGCAACTGAACAACCCCCGTCCGACCGGTTTCGGTCGCGACCACGAGCAAGTGTCGTCTCCACACTTCGTCGGCTCAACCTGCCGGTTATTGCTTGCGCATTGTTCACTTTCGTTGGGGAGTTGCCTCGCCATGCCTTTCCTACACTGGACCGAAGTCCCTCGCAGGTTGGTTGGGGTTGTAGCTCAAACATGATCCTTACATTAGCCTGCGATCGTACTGACGACGGTGATGTGGCATGTGTGTCACTTTCCTGAGCATCTCGGTGCGATCGTGTGTGCATCCAGTGGGTTACGGTTTGGTGACAGATTTACGTTTCATCTAAGCATAGGTCACGTTGTGGCTGCGGGTCAGATTGTTAAATCGGGTCGGCTTGCTTGCTTGGTTGGTTGGTCGCGGGGTTTTCGTTCGAATAAACTTACTCGATGCTCGAGGAAATGGTTCACATTTCGTTGGCCAACCTATTGCCGGTGGCGCTCGCCAAGGTTAACATCGCTGATGCGTGCGTGAGTGGATCGCCGGCTTGTACAGGTGCGGGCGGGCTCGGCCAGTGTTGAAATAGAACATGCTTCATTTGGCTTATTACTCCCCGGTAAAGTTATTTAAATTGATGAGCGTTTTTTATTGTGGCTGCTTGGCTGTATGTGTTTGCTGGTAAATGCAAAAGTAAATGAGCTTTTGCAAACGAGAGTGTAGAAATGGGTTTCGCCATGTTGGGTACATTCGTTAAAGTTCGACACGGGTGCCTTCGTTTCCGTTGGTTGACACATGTTCTTAGTTTGCTTTTAGAGGCGCTTTTGGCACATGATTTGTTTTCATTTAAATTTCTTAATATTCTTTACTTAAGCAAATATCTCCAATAATTAATTTCATAACGAATCCATCACAAAATTTAAGATTGCTCCATTTTACGAACCAAATATATTTCTTGTCTTTTGCAATATTGATTTAATAGCCAACAGCTCACTTTGGGTGATTACATTGTTTGAACATTGCGTAAAGATGGCACGTTCGACCCAAAATGAGTCTAAAACTCTCGACTGCCGCAAGTGAAGTAATTGTGAAAATTACAACGAAACCATCGCTCATCAGTTGGCCCTCCGTCAACGGTGAATTTCAAAAAAAAAACCCTGCCTTAATCACATTACAAACGCAGTTTAGCGAAATTACAATACCACCCAAAACCAGAAGCATCCGAGTTTCCTCACGCACTCCGGCTAGACAAAGAGCGAGTGCGGGACGAAAGACAGTGAGTGAGAGAACGAACGAGCGCTTCATTAATCATCTAATCATCCGCAGCTTATTGTGTGACCTACAAAATGGTGATTCCTGAGCTGGGTTGTACTCGTTGTCCGGTACCGGCCAAACCGAGTGTGGCCGTTGCAATAAACGTTAAATAAATGTGCTCGATACACATCTGCCCATTATCTGGCGTTGCGCGGTGTGATGAATTTCTTAAGATTTTAAGTTTATGAAACATGGAAGCCACACTCAACAAGCAGTCGGGTCAATCCCTCCGGCATATGTAAATGGGAGGCTTCTTTCTATCGCAATCTGGTACGCTTACCTAAATTTATCATCAATAGAACTGGTTGCTTATTTTTATCTTGGCTGTATACAGTTGTGTTCAAATGAATAGCAGGATACAGTTGTGTTGGTTGATGGAATTAAAATTTTATAATAAAAGTTTTTGTGCAGATATTACATTATGAATTTATTTTTTAGAAAGTAATGCTCCTAAGGTTGGAATATTACGTCATGTGCAGTAATGTCATATTATTTTACAAAAAAATAAATAAAAAAATAAACAATAGATACTTCTGTCAAGATCTGTTTGACACTGTCCATATAAATAGCAGAGATCTCAATTTTTGTTTAAAACAGCATTTTTAATAGCCTTTTTTGGGAGATGATGTTGAAAATCAATCGATAAGTGTATGCATTTAATATTATAAGTTTATTAATAATGATAATTAGATGCTATTTTTTTTTTTAAATACATTGAAGCGTTATGGTGGCTCCCCCGCAAAATGACGGCGGAACCAAAAATAAACAATTCATTACAGTGAAAATCTTCATTCGAAAATCGAGGTTCAAAATGTACAATCACCTCCCTGCTTGATCAACGGTATGACTGTTAGGCTTGAGACATCACAGAGACTAAATATTGATTTGGAACTTGATTGGTTATTGGTGTTACTTTCAGACAACGCCTTATGGAAGTATGTTTGCTATAAAAACTTGATCAAACGTCAAAAAAGTTGGCCTAAATTTGTAAAACAGCATGAAAGCAGAAATTAAGGAAAGTTACGTTACATTTTGTGAACAGATGAAATCACAATAATATTCTCTAGTGCAAAAATTCGACAACAATACATACGTATGACATCTACTTTCACAAGGTATCATAGATCAGCATAATTTCATAAAAATAATCAATAACTAATGTTGTCCAATTCCAAAGAATAAATGCAACTTAAATGATTATTTATAAGTAAAAATGACCCCAAAACACCCAAGTACACTATCTTAAAGTTCGTTTCCTAATCCTAATTAAATATGCAGTTTCTAAGTCCTAACCAAGAAATCTAGAATTGTGGTTGGTGATAACAGGTTGTCGAAAGACTATTCTAGTTTGGTATCAAGCACTTGTGAACTTAATCAGTTATACGAAACAATGGCTGAACAACTAAGAACTAAAACCGAGCAGCATATTGCACAATTATATCTATAATGCTTTTTGTTCATTTCCAGCAAACTACTTTTATTATGATATTTTTTTCTTATATGCACAGGCTTAATAAATGAATTGAGTAACTTTTCAGATAATTTGTAAAAATTGATGATAATTTAAAACTCAAAACATCATCATAAACCAGCATTCCAACACATTTTAAGTGGCTAAAATAATTTCATTGGAAATTAAAAAGCTACTGTTATTATTATCTACACAACTGTATGTCCTTTGGGGAGCAAAAAAAAAACACCCGAGGGGAAGGTAAAAAATCTTCCTCGAGGGTAATTTTAGTCATGTTCAGATTATGAAATACAGACGGTTTTACCCTATCCTGGCATCCAAAGCATGAGCTTTTATGAGCTCCACCAGTACGGTGGATGAGGCACTAAGCTATCATGACTTCTATTTTTTGTTTTGTTGTTTGGGTTGCCCATAAAACCTTCCATGCCGACCGTGCCTTTGCAATCTGGAAGATTCATTGCATGCTGCTGCCGTGTGCGTGCTTGATTTGCGAACTAGATACATTCCCGGGCTGCAATGGCCCGGCAGCGAGCAATGGCTAATGCTAGCTCACACATGTGCACAACAAGTGCAGTGCAGCAACGGTTGGGAAAATTAGTCCAAAATGGAAAGGGTGAAAAAGAAAGGGCGAGCGCATGAAGTAATGAAGAGACGAAACAAAAACACAACCCTTCCCATTCCTTTCGGGGGTGTCCGGGTTCGTCCGGCCACCCGACCGGTTGCAATTACTTTTTCGAGGTTAGAGCAATTGGACAAGTGGTGCATGGCATTTTCGCAATGACACACCGGCTGTGTTGGCGGTGTGGTGTGGAACCCGGGCCCCATACCAACTGGAGCAGGGACGGGACAGAGTCGTCTAATGCTGGAGAATAAAAAAAAGAAACACATGTATAAAACTAACAAACAATAAAAAAAGGACACCTCACCTGAACATTGGCGAGATAATTAGAGAAGAAAAATGTACGTTAATCATGGTGCGCGCGTGGTCAATCCAATTGACGGCACCCGGTACGGTATCGTGTAATGGAGTTTTGTTTTATGCTGCACTTTCCACACGATTTGAGCCATGTTGCGGTCAAATGAGGTTAATAGAAGCGAAGAGAACATGGGAACGACGATGACGCGTTGCTCTAACTATTATTATCATTCACCTGAACTCACCTTGCCTTGCTTGTGGTTTCTATGAATGGACATTTGAAGCTGCCTATTTTTTGTTTTGATGTTGTTTTGATGTTGCGGTACTTTCGATGTGCAGAAAGTTTATGCTCTTGGCGCGTTCGTCTCTATAGTTCGCTGTGGTCCAGCTGGGGAAATCATAACAATTTAGCAAACGCAGTAAAAAATAGTGCCCTTTCCAAATGCTTGCTAAATTGGCTTCAATGGAGATAGCATAGGCATCATGTTTGCGTGCAATTTCGATTGAGCAGTCAACAATTGAGGTTTCATCGTTGTGCTTGTGTGGTTGTTTTATTTCAAATATATGCACAAAACAAAACACAACAAAAAAAAACCATTGCTCTAAATGTGATAGAAAAAGTCCCCACACTCATTCGATTTGGCAAGCTCAGTGCATTGACACTTTGGTGAAACCTTTTTCTCTCCTTCCAATCGAATCTGCCAGTGTCCTTCCCGTGGCTAAAATCAAACATTAGTGTCACCTGTACGGAAGGTCGTATCGATCATATTTCGTGCCCGTTATGTTGCAATGTTTGTATTTGTGTTTGCAATTTGTTTTCGTTTTCTTTCATTTATTTTTTTGTTGTCGCGCGCGTACTAACGGAAATATTGCCAAATGAATCGCACAAACATGAAGCCACTCCAAGCTCAATGGGAGAGTTGTATGTCCTTACCTTGACAGTGATCGTCAAGCGGAAGCTTACGGTTTACTCATGCAAACATAATCGTACGAATCTTATTCGCCTTCGAACGGGGTTTTTTTTTTTTTATGGCTGGCTGGCTGAAATGTGATATTTTTTCCAGCGCCGTTGACGAGCAGTACTTGACCGTGAGGGGATTGGGAGTTTAGGGTTGGGAACTTGCAATACATTTCACAATCAAATAAGTGATTTTGTAGTCTATTTTAGGAACCCTTTTTTATTTTGTTCATCACCTCTATTTATGATTTTGACTGAGTTACTGGTTATCCTAAATTAGTTAATTAAACACATCAGACTATACAATTGGGAAAATGTGACAAAGTAAACATTAAATTACTGACTTTCATCGATAGCATGAAAGAAAATAATCTTCCTTCAGTACAAGGAAGCATTCCTCCGCATCTGATCTTCTTCAATAGTGCTTCTCGGAGTCTCATGTCTAATGGGATCCAAACAAATACCTTTTAGGTAAGGAAAGACAAGACTATATCTGCATTACCGAACAGCATTGCTAGCTCATGGTTCAGATTTAGTCTCTTTAAGCTTTGTTCTCACTTACGTTAGTACTTGCCGCTCGAAAATGGTTATAACTTTGACATCGTCCATCGACGTTTGACATCGAGTTCTTTGAACTGGTAGAAGACATAAGTGCCGTCAGCAATTCAGTTACAGATGTTGCTACCTATGGCGTTATCTTCTATACATAAATTCTGCTTCTGCTAAGGGGTGCGCAGGCATTCTTATGTGTTCAGCAGCAAATAAGAAGAGTGGCAAAATTCATAGTGTCCGATTTGGAATACCTAGCACTGTTTATAATTAAGCCAGTGGCGGATTTTAGGAGCGGCTTGATGGCCGAAGAGATAGCGGCGCCGCTATTCAAACGTGTGCAGGACAGAGGTTCGAATCTCATTCTGTTGCGGGTACGTTCAAGTCACGGAAGCCAGCCATGACCTCTCGAGATTGTAGAGCCATCGGAAGAAACGAAGAATGGCCGATTTAACGGCTAGCTGGCAAAGCATATGTTAGAATTAGACATCAAGCTTTTACTGGTGAGCTGCTAGAGAGTATTCTGTGTTGTGCGGCTAGCTGAAGCGACGCAACTGACTGTTTCGAATATGCAGAAGTTGCACGTTTGTGACACCGTATTATTTTTGGCTCCCAAGAGGGTAGACTTTAGTAACAATAGGTTTGGTCGTAGCATTCTATTCGAAATCGATGTCTGGCTGCCTTTCTGGGGTCCCAAATTAAAATCCATCAGCAGCTGAATTCGTCACTGGATTCTGGCAACAAAACCAAAAGAGGCGGCAAAACCTAGGCGATATTCTGCCCCGGGAACTAAACTGTGCAAAGGGGATATTTTCAACAACTAGAGTAAGTTGATTTGGATTTACAGATTTAACTCAATGATTAAAATATATCGACCAAAAGTCATTTGCTAC
>AXCM01009116.1:0-12035 GCA_000473375.1 Anopheles culicifacies | reverse complement strand
CTGGCGCCGATACAACTCTCCCATCGGGCCGTCCCTGGACATAATATACTTTAGGGAGTAAAAACATGTTTGTTATAGTATCTGACATAAGTTTTTAACATCTTTTTAAGCATACTAAGCATATTCTTGATTGCCTCAATTTACATCGTCCGTTATGGTTAATCCTCAACCACCACTAAATGCTTATTTACCTCTGCTTATCATTGCGCAACCGTCCAATGAACGTAACACAGCCGTTCTATCCATACATTCTTCTTATATGCTGCAAATATTAATTACACCAAGTGAAGCGGATGAAACTGCACCAAGCATACGCGCGACCAAGATGATCTACCACTGTTTCGGCACTAAATCACCCACCCACACCCACCCGATGGATGGGACGTTGGTGGTTGGTTGCATCATACAAACACCGAGTGCGATCTGAGGTGCGATCTCTCACCTACTTTCTCCGGCCGGCAGCTGGAATTCATTTTCATTTCTACGCGTTGTGCGCGCTGGAAAGCGAAAACAATTCCTTAAAGGGGGGGAGACGATGCTTAAGCATAGACGGTACGGTGATACTAAACTTCCACACGAAACGGAAAATCGAAACCAAACTAAAAACAAAGAAAAAAAAAAGATTAAAATGATGGCCTCTTCTTAGTGTGGTCCAGTGCGAGACGGGAAATGATTAATGTTTCCCTTTTTTGTTTTCGATGCACTTGCTTTATACACTCACACACACATGTAGCTCAAGCTGTGAGACACTGCAATATGGACACGCCAACGGATAGTAGTAGCAGCAGTTGCATACAAACATGCAGTTTAACCAGACATGGGTGTATGATATTTTCCAAACAAACTTCATCCGGGGTAGTCCGCGGCATAGACAAGCGTCGGTCCATCATTATTAGGCGGGGGTCATGTCTTTGAGCGTGCATTTCATAAAGCAGTACGCCAACAGTGCCAATGCCAGACGGGTGGGGGAGAGGGTAGCTGTTTGATTTGTTACCGCTGCACGCACTGTAAGTAGGCCAACAACTGTGCACGACGCCCCACCGCTAAGTGAGTGGAGATGGTGGTTTATAGTAGTGGTGTATACGGGCCGCGCACCACCGTACGTCGAATGAAATGCATTGTGTTGGGTGTTTTTTTTTTTGTGGCGGTTCGGCCACATTTACATCGAGCAGGAAATTATGCTACAACCGGCTGGCGTTGGTGAAAGGACAACAGTGCTGTCTGTCTGTTGCGTATGGCTTTGGTGCTTTGTTTTTTGAGCAGGTAAAGCTTGTCGCTGTAAGACGAGGCGATTTTTGGGGACAAAACTTTGTGTTTTACTTCAACAAGGCGCCGTGGCTTAGTTGGTTAAAGCGCCTGTCTAGTAAACAGGAGATCGTGAGTTCGAATCTCGCCGGAGCCTTTGATATGTGTGTAGACCTCTCTCATCCTCGACCTTGAATTAATTAAATGAAGGGTCTAGTGAGAAGGTTTCTGAATAAATTTTTATTAAGTGTTGCATTAAAGAATATTAATAATTAAATTCTATAAATTGCTCGAAAATAATGCTGATGTGAGAAAACAATGTAGTAAATACCTCTCCAAAATATCGTTTGTATCTTCTACTTTAAACTGTTATATAAGATTTCCAAACTGATTGTTTTGTTTTTTTTTTTTTGCTCCATGAACCTGTATTCGACCCATTCGCTCCAAACGCGCCTCGTCATAACAGCTGTGGTGTCCGAGTGGTTAAGGAGATGGACTTGAAATCCATTGGGTTCTACCCGCACAGGTTCGAATCCTGTCTACAGCGATATCCAATTTTTGAATGCTTTTAAGAAATTAAGTGAGAAGCTTTTTTATAGTATCCATGTCTCCATGTATTAGAGTTGGTTGTCTTCTAAAGCTGACTGAGTAAACGAACTGTGTGTAATCTGAAAAGGTGTATTTTTCAGCAAATAGCGCATAAGCGTTCCGCCTCTTAAATGCTATTCGGAAGCGATAAGATAAACGCTCCTCTAACCTACGCGTGCCGCTTTACGCCAAACAGAAATCTGCTAAAGGTAGTACACTTGCCAGCTCTCCATAGCAATGAAGAGTGCTTCCGCCCATTCTACCAACGTTAGAGAAAGTTCATGGCGTTACCAATGACATTTCCGGAACTTTCATCCTTCGTCTGCTTAAACAACCTACACACACATCCTTCCTAGACCCACACAATGGCGCCTTTGCTTCGTGTTGGCGTACTACAGCGTACGGTGATGTGGTTTTTGCCAAGCATTGCCCGCTGGCCAATCTTCTGCCCCATAATTCTATTATCCCACGCGCTCCACACGCACCAAATCGTATCCGTTCGAAAGAATGTTTTGAAGGAGACTCGATGATGATTCGCTGTAACACGGGTGCCCGTGGGTACCGTTTCGAATGCAACGTAACGTACTACTGCGTGAGACGCATTTACAGATCCTTACACAATCCGTCCCAGCCCGGGTGTGTATCTTTCTCGATAGCGTGGCGGAAATTGAACAATCCAGGGAATGCCAAAGAGCCATTTCTACGATGCTGTAACAGCATTCGTGCTGGAACAGAGCCGTACTCGTGCAATCGCAGTGACGACAACCCAGGAATCGCCAGAAATGGCTACTGGCAACTCGAACGCGAAGAAAATGTGCGGACCACGAAGCTTTTTGGAATATTCTTCATTAAAAAGTTACGGTGAAATCTACCGCCGGGTCGGATTTGAAGACCGCAATATGCCCTTTTTGACGTTTTCATAGCAAATGGCTGCACTTCCCCGGAGGACTCGAGCGTGTTGAAGAATGCCCGGGAATTAGGTAGAATCGGTTTTTACCAGGAAGATTCCCGCACACGAAATTATTTAATCGCACGTAATGGTGCGTCAGCCATTTACGATGAATTTAAACGGAGGAAATTAGTGGAAAACGTGAAAAATTTCTATAATCCTGGTCACGGCACCAAACCTTGTTCCTAAACGCTGATATAGATGCCTTAATGGCTCTCATGTATATGAGTTCGATAACCATTTTGAGATTTGTCGATTCACAACGTTAGATCACTGGTTCCATAAAACCACAAAACAAGGATTGAAATCCTCTTCCGGTCTTAGTATTAGGATCTGCTGGGACAAGTTTGCTGTAGACAGTGATCTTGTTTAAGTACCTAAAGTATTTAACTTTTTGACCGTGAATAAGATAAGCAAAAATGCATCTGCATCGAGTGATGAGATCGGCGGTTCCGGCGTACACAACGCAACGAGGAGGAAAAAGGTCAACGAACGGGAAAGCGATGATGAACAGAAGGAAACAGTGGATGTACAGCCTGTTAAAAGCGGACCCCTTGGAAGAGTATGTCTTTTTTTTTTTGCTTTGAAACCTCGACCGTATGCGTGTACGTTGTGTCCCCTACCGTGTCATCGCATTCGCATATGTTTATTTGTGTAGAAAATACGTTTGTGGCCTCGGTGCGCATCCGCTATGGCGGGCGGGGGTAGCTTGTGGGTGCATCCGCTGGTACGCAGGAGTGTAGACGGCAGAAATCTGCTTAAAGTGAGAATCCAACAAGCCGATACGATGTACCACCTGCTTCATCGCTCGCTCTCTCTATCTCTCACTCTCTCTCTCTCCCTGCACGCTGCGCTTATTCCTTTCCTTCGAAAGTCCTTCTTCGGTGCGATTTTTCGACTTTACTGCGAGACGCATGAAAGAGATGAAAGGAAACGCCTGCACAGGTGTGATAGAGATAGCGCCACGGGTGCACATTTTACTCGGCTCGTTTGCAGGAAGGCTTCTCGAGCCGACGGCATGCTGCGAAAAGGATGCCCATCGAAGCGTCCTTTGCTTTTCGTCGAAAACCGTAACGAGCGCGAGCAGGAAAGAAACAGTGCGTGCGATAGAAATAGAGAATGAGTGAGAAAAGCAAGCTCACCGATGCTCACTCCTCGGCATGGTTGAATACGGGCAGACATTGAAGTATGAAGTTTATTGAAAAATCGCTCGCTCGTCGTAACCGAACTGCTGAACGACAATGAAAGGGAAAATGAATGGACAGGGGTGAAAAGTCTCAGCCCGCCATCGCCGGCAACAGCAGCAGCAGCATATGCGATCGATCTCAAAACGAATGAGACAAAAACAACAAGAATCTATCATGCGTTCTGTCTTACTCTCACACACTTTATTTCCTCCTCGCTTACCTCACTCGCCCCTTTGGGAAGATTGTTGAAATGCAATGCAAACGTGATTTCCATCACGTACGAGCATAAATGCCGTATATACCCTCACAGCAGAGGACACAACAACCAACCGCTTGGAAATGATGGCATATTATGTTGTGTTTTATTGTGGGTCGATTTTCTAAAGCCGCTTGGTACACGGGTAGGTTTCGGTACCGTCGTACGTTTTGCCTCCGACTCCGGGGCACCCATCGTGCAATGGTGATGGTAGTTTTGGGATTTTCGGTATTCATTACACTTTTTCCAATTAAAGCTAAAAGCACACCCTTTGCCACGGTGCGGAGGGAGAAGCTAAAGGGGCAATTTGTTGTCACACAGGATGGATTTAAACGGTGCGCGATTGTGGAGCGTTTGGGTGGCTTCGGTCAAATCGAGCTTTACACACGTTTGCTGGATTACATTTGCTCTAAGTCTATTGTTGTCGTTTTATTAATTGTGTTCCAAAGCGGTTGCATTAAAGTATATGTGTGATTATTTGTTTCAATTTTAAATATGAATCCAACAAGTAACATAAAGCACTGAGCACACATCCTTCCGGACAGTGACAACGTGTCAAGTGTCTACCGGTGATGAGGTGCATCATCATCTGCTGTACGACACAATCAATTCGACACCTTGTGGAGGGCGACCATCATCATCATCATCATCGTCAAGAGTCTGCCCATTAACAAGGGAGAAGGTTGTTTAACATACCACTGAAATGGTCTCTAATACATTCGCCTTTCCGCTTGGTTTTTTTTTTTTGTTCACGAGCAGTTTTTACTGGCCGCTCTGATTCCTTCAACGCTCTGCGTTGGTTTACATACATCCTACCCGGAGGATAAACTCGATTAGAGCAGCCGGATTTTATGGTATTTGCCATCGTCGGCACCGTCACAGCGATGTGCCAGAAGGCGAATCGGTTCCGTACAACCTCCGTTACCTACAAACACTGTACCTTCCATTGATAAAAGGACGTAGCCGGTACCCTTTTTCACCGCGATTCATCGCAACAGTTCCCAAATGGCAAGGAGAGGAAGAAGAAAAAAATACCGGGCGTGTGTGTGTGTGTGTGGCTTTGAATTGTCGACGGTGTGTTATCCTCTTGTGCACATGATGATGGTTAAATTCGGGTGAATGTTTAAGAAATTTGTTTTTATGCATGTTTGTTAATACGTTTTTGTCCAAGCATCCTTTTGAAAGGGTAAAGATGAGTGTAGAAGGGTCTAAGAAGTGGAATATGTGCTTTTTAAATTCATTTTCATTTCGAGCTGGGACTTCGATGCATTTTTTTTTTAATTTATTAATTTCAAACATTTTAGTTTGAGGGTATTGACTTTAAATATTCATATTTTTCTCTGTGTCTTGATGATGTAATCATATAATCAACTGATTATCCATAAATCGATCGTAATAATCGATAACGAACTGCCATAGTAGTATTAATTTCTACTATTAGCCATTTTTCCATTGCTATTTGTGCTTTACAGTGCATAACCTTTCTTATCAACATTCGTGCAAAGTGCACTGTTGGGAATTGCACTCTTCGATAAACGTGCGTATCTGTGTGCGTAAGCTTGCGCTAAGGGAAAAGGTCGTCGTTCGTTTCAACAGGTGCTGGATGATTCCGGACGCTGGAACGATCGTACGGGTTCCATGGTGTAATGGTTAGCACTCAGGACTTTGAATCCTGCGATCCGAGTTCAAATCTCGGTGGAACCTTTGTCTCTCGAAATCTTTCTCGTGCTTATCTTTCTCATAAGAGGAGGAGATGCCTGAGAAATGGGAAAAGTTTTTGTTGCGTGGGGGGCGGCGCACATTTAAAATGAATTATTGTGGTTTGTTCTGCGACGGTTGGAAGCAGTGTTGTTATAAGTAGTTGAGTGAGTGTGTGAGAGGAGTGAAGTGAGAAGTAGAGTTTAGAAGTCGGAGGAATTTTTATTTTTTTCGGTTGCCGAAATAATTTTGACATGAACTATGTTTGTTAGAAAAAAATCTTTCTTTTATAAAATAAATGGAAATGTCTCTTCTTGATTTGCAGAGCAATTTGATTTGCAAGGATGTTTTCCATATTTATCATTTTTAACATTTAATAATTTATGCGAGTTAGTGCATTTTTACCAATGTGAAATGTGTCCCAGTTTTTTTATTTATAATTTATTTTGTCTATTTTTTTAAATTTATTTTTATATCTACACTAATGTAGTTTTAATACTTGTATACAAATTTTATTATGTTGATTGTGTTTTCGAAAAAGTATTATGTTTTAATATTACTACGATTTTGGTCAAACTCATTGATACATTCAATTTGTCACGAAATGAGGTTAAGGACGTCTTCTATCATTAAATATTAATTATTATAAAGACTTTAGCTACTGTCATAGTAAGATAATTAGTTTATTTTTATTTTCTATTTAAATGTATTTTATTAAGCTGTATAACAAACAGCAATAAATCGGTTCTTGATGTAAAGCAATACTTAACACACACTCACATATAATATCCATCAGTCGATCACATCGTCCGATCCACGGGCTTCTTCGGTACAGGAATTCTAGGGACAATTAATCTCCCGTCGGTCCTCTTGTACAAAAAAAAAAAAAAGATACACAAGGCGTGCATTTTTTGTGCCGGTTCCTCTCGTCCATCCGAAAAGTTTGTTCACATCAAGACGCAGAGCTTTTTGAAGAACGCTGTTCCTCACATCTCGGCGTGTTCGTCCCACCGTAGAGCATAACCTCTCACAATCGTCATTCGATACTTCCCTGGGTTTTTTGTTTTGAAGGCCTGGGTCTGTTGCTCACTGCCAAGATCCGTGTACTACATGCAGTCGGAGGATGGAATTGATGGCAGATGCGCTAGGGGCAGCATTTTTCTCCCCCTTGATCCCTCCGAGTGTGTGTTTGTGGTTGTTTGTGTGCCTGCAACCCCAGCAGCGAAAAACTTTCCTCACGCGCTGCACCTTTTAAGATGAAGACGCTAACCTTGCCTAAGCTAAAAGTGTGGTAGAAAAGAAAAAAGTCATCCTCAACTCAACACGAAAACCAAAACTAAATTTCGTCCTCTCCCATGATGGCACAGTCGAGGGGACCCTTACGTTCCTTTGTCAGTAGGTCTGAAGTCCAATAGAAGAAAAGAAAACCTCCTGTATTCTTCCCTGTTTTTTTGCTTGCGAGATGCATACAGTCTTTGAGAAGGACCCGGGAAGGATGACGTGCAGCGCAACGAAGGATCACACCGAACTTCGAATCCATCGGGGTCATTCACATCGCCGTCAACGCGTACCCCTTGTGGCTGGTACGCCGGCTACGCACGATGGCATACGTGTGTGCACGCTTTGGGCGCGCGATCTTTCTTAATCTTTTCTCTCCCTCTCGTCCAATTCGTCCGTTCTTTGCCACCTTTTTTTCCTCCGTTCCGACCAGCGAAGTCCCTGGTTCCCCGCACAGTTTCCATCCATCGTTCGATTAGTTCGAAGAAATTAATCTTGCACCGAAAAGGGAGGAGAACGAAATGAGCACAAACACACGAAACAGTCTTGTAGAAGGCAGCCAACATTCGTCTCATAACCCTGGTTTGTCCTACGCCTGGTGAGATTACGCGATCTCGATGGAACTGACGCTTCACCTTCAGCTCATTCTCATCTCACAATCACAACCCCTTGTCAGCCTACGCTAAACGTTTCTACGCTTCATTCTCTAATCGAATGTTTTCGTCCTCCTTTCCAGACATTTGTTTCGGCCTTTAGCTGTATGTTCGTTTGTTCGCCGTTTTTTCACGTGGGTTATCCTCTTCTTCAATCGTTTCTATATATGCTTTTGCTTTTATTACTTTTTCGGCTCCATTTCTTAATGCCATTTTACTACATGCCGTTGCTGTTGAGTGTGCGTGCTTATTACGCGCGTGTTTTTAGGCAGCTTCGATACGTTTCTAGTTTTTGTTTGTTTCTTTTCTTGTGTCGCTTGATTTTAAGTTTTTTTGTTGTTGTTTCCCCCATGTGTTTCTTCTTCCAGACGGTAATATGCCCCTTTATGTATTAGATTTTATTATTTGCCATTTGCACACGGATCCCTTTCCGTTTCTGGCTGGCCGACGATTGTGACGAACGGTGTTTTGGACGGCTTTGGCCAATCGAAAGGTATATAGAGACAACAGATTTTATCGCCATTTAGCACTGTGTTTGTTTGCTCTCACTTCTCCCTTTGCTGGCAATCGGATATCTTCAACCACTGGAGGAGACGCGAGGCTCACGACGCATCCTTCCATATCGAATCCCTGCTACGTTGGGTGGTCCAGTGCATCAAGCATTAGCGTGCAGTGGAAGCCCTTTAAATCATGGCCATTACATACCGGCCGCTAATGAATGAAGGATTAGGGCAGAGCCTCTGTAGAAGGGTCTCGTGCTAGATTGATACCGAAATGGTGTATTGCGCATCGAAAACACGTGTGATTTGTTTTAGGTTGATGTGTAGACTTTTTTTTTCAAAACAAACTGTTTCAATGCGGGTTTAGTTAAAGTCGATTTATGCAAAACTATCAGTGTTTAAAAATTTTTGAACATGTTTTTTTTTTATTTTATTTTTATTTTATTATTTAAGCTGACCTGAAATTGAAAGTAATGAATTGGGTCTTTAAATAAAAGATTCCCGAGAGATCTTACTTCATCCGTTTCTGATTTACTTGAGACTGGCGTTCAAACCAGCAGTACGGGGCAAACGGTCTGGATGACATTTTGTACCTGTTTCTGCCATTTTCTATCGGCACTGCTTCTATCCGCTTCACCAGTTGACGACCTGCAAGGCTCTCAAACGTATACAGGGTTTTACATCTTACTTGAGACTGACTGCGACCATTTCAGCAGCTTCAAGATCGCATGTTTATAACTCTCCTGTAAAAGATGGACTTTTATTATGAACTGTTGTTTATATGCAAAAATGTTACTGTTTTTAACTATTCGAGAGTTGTTTTCTGTAGAATTTATCAGATAAATGCTAATTTTTAAAACATGTAGCGGTGGCTCCGGTTGGAGAGTTATTCGGCGCCGGGCTTTCACACCACGGACCGGAGTTGAAATCCCATACGGACCGTCCCTCCGTAGTAGGACTGAGATTTGTTTGAACTGTGTAATATTGGATCCATGGTGATAAACCACCACATATATTCTTGAAGATACACGTTTACAAAATCTTCTTCTTCTCTAGCTCTACAACCTCGAGAGGTCTTACGGCCTGCCATTTACGGCTTCCGTGACTTGAATGTACCCGCAACAGGATAGTCAGTCCTGCGTACGGGGGAAAGGCCCGAATGGCCGTTTACAAAATCGGGCTGATGAAATTAAATGCTCTCAATCAGAAGTCCATTGCTTGCATCTCAAAATATAAGCCGCCAACAAGAAATTGAACGCGGTGCGTCAAAAAATGGTTGCAGCCAGTCTAAAGTAAGAATTGTGGTACGGGCATCAGTCACAAAACCAAGTCAGCTTGGTGAGCGATCGTGGTGGTTTTAAGTGAAAAGTCTGCTTCTCGATCCTCAGCGCCCACCATCTCGACTTACTAGTTAAATCCACTACTGTAAATTAACTGTACTAAAGGATAATTTCTTGAATGCTTCCGCCATTTACAAATTGTTTCAATTTCAGTTGGCAATTATTTCAAGTTGTTGATATTCTCAATGAGTAATTCGTTGTATTTTCATTGAAATATTAAGTTGGAATACTAAATATTGTATCAATATTGCGTATGCAGCTATTTTTTAAAATGTTTTGACACATAGCTTATGGAAAACGTTAATTTAAAGCTTGTTGTTTTGGCTTTTCTTTGGGAATTTTTCAACATTTATTACTTCCCTAATCCTGCCTTGGACAGACGGGAACAAATCGTCTCAAGGCACCGTTAAAATTGGCTCAGGTTTAATAGAACTCGTTTTGTTTTAGAAGTAATGTACTGTATAACTTAACAGTTATGAGTGTGATTATATATTTATGTACAATTTTTCGATAATTGATTAATTTAGTTAAAACAGTATTTACGTACACGATTTATTCCGTTTGACATGCAACACATTTGCAGGCACATCTAACCAGTGTTTACCACAGCCGAAGACTAATCAAGCCATAAGCCATGCTAGATATCTAGTGCAAAGTTCTTAGAACCAATTTAGGAAGCAGCTCACTAATAAAACAGGATCCTTAAAATCAAACCAAGTCAAATAATTAATCTTCTCCCTTGGCCTTGGCTCAACATTTTCACGACCCCGTAAAATAAACGAAAAGTGTTCCAGCAATCGGCAAGAATGTGTTTCAATCGTGTGTACGTTCGTATCGTACGCTTCTAGAACTTGCCGTTCGGTGCGTTCTGGCGGTGGCGATGTGTATGTGTGTGTCGGTATTGGTTGGCCGGGAAAATTCCTGGAACCATCAACGGTTGTGTTGCTTCAACACGTACGCACACATCTGTGTGTGTAAAGATGTAACAGAGGTGAAGATCAATGAAATTCTCGAACCATGTACGCCTCCAGCCTTCTGCGGAAGCCCAAACCATGCACGGTACCGTGCGGCATACTTGAGATGTTTTTCCCATCGATTTAAGCTGGGCTTTGATCGTTGATCATTTTTCAACCCCCGCGGGAACGCCACGCCAACATGCGCACCTGCCGCCCAACGGTTGGTGCTGGGGGGGTGATCCCGAAGGGGGATGATCGGATCGTGGGATCATTCACGTGTGGTGGAGCAACACTCAGAAGAAAAAAAAAAAAGAAAAGAACACCCGACTGCGATGGATGAGCCAAACATTCCTTAACGACTGTCCACACAATCGGAACGGAATCGATCGTTTGATTGGGGGGTTGATTTTTCGGTTTTATTCGTCGTGGCCGTCGTGGTAATAAAGCAAAAGCTTCCAATGCAACGAGAAATGACTTCTTACTTTTTGGCTTTCCGCCTTAGAGCTCTTGCCACTTCATTCGTCATGCATTCGAACGCTCCGTGCGATGCTCTGGTAGCGGATCCACCCCACCGTAAACCGTTTTTGTTGAAGAACACTGTAGCTCAACCATTTTTCATCACTAATCTTTCCCATAAGGCGTTCGGTCCCTTCGCACCCGGGATACTTCATGCGTTTGATGGAAAGCGTACGAAATTGTGTCGATAAATGGGACTGCGTACGAATCATTCTGCTCCCAAGTGTGTCTCTCGCGGATGAGCAGATGTGGCCCGAATGGAGGTCACTCTGGGGTCCGTCAGTGTGTATGTGTGTTATTTGTGGTTGTTCCACTGGGTGTCCATTGTTTGCTTGGCGTTCTGTGCTGGTGTTCCGTTCTGTTCGTGTAAATCGTGACGGTTGCATTCGGAACAGCCTCATGAATATTATCCATCAAACACACAAAAATGTATGCGGTGAGGCTGGAAAGCGAACCGCTTTACATTGGAACCGTGGCTAAGCAAACAAACAATAAGGTGATTGGGATGTTGGGATTACCTGAAAAAAGGAACGAAACTGTAGGGGGAGATATGATTTCGGTGGAATACGCTTTTTTTTTAAAGTCGCCTAAAAGACGACAATAATCCTTTCCACTATATCGAGAGGCTTTACAACTCTTGGAGGATATTACCGCTGAAGAAGGTGTTTGTCTTTTGGGATGATTAATTAAATCTCATTTATTTTAATTTCTGCTTTAGACTTTAAGCGGACGACGCTCAATGGAAAATGAACCAAATACTTTGTTCTGTATATTTTCTTTATTTATTTGGAGCTCATGTTATGGTAACTTGAGAGTATTGAGGAACTTAGTAATTCTTCTTACTCCTTATGCTCTGCTTGGAGTTTGAG
>KI425037.1:0-11115 GCA_000473375.1 Anopheles culicifacies | reverse complement strand
TTCTTTCTTCTGTTTATTCTCATCGTCGACACGTCGTGGAATGCGGTTGATGAGGTAAGAAGAGCGAGAGCGAGCGAGAAACAAACAAGGGAAAAATCGATGAAAATGATGCAACCGCAAGGTGTCGATAGATTGGATGTGATGAAGATTTTTGGTTGACACCAATATGTAAATGAACCTTGTAGTACAAAAATATTATAAATAGCTTTAACAAAAGTCACTTTATACAGACACATCGAGAAATTTGGTTAATATTCAGAATATCGTCCTCATTCAATCCCGTAAACATTGAGTGCTTTAAAACACTGCGGACTCTTTGATTGTAATACAGGTTTTCGATTAATTTTTAAATCAATTATGATGAGACGTTTTTTTGTGTCATCTAAAACCATTTGATGGACATCAGCAGATGTGCACCAACATCATCAGGCAGAAGGCTTATAGCAGAGGATATAATCTGACGAATTATGCATACAAGTAGGCAAGGAAATGTCTATGATCTCTTCTTCTCTTATGGCTATACAACCTCGAGAGATCTTGGCTTCTGTGACTCGAAGGTACCCGCAACAGGATAGTCAGTCCTGCGTTCGGGGGAACGGCCCGAATGGGATTCGAACCTCGGTCCTGCCCTTTCGTAGACTGGCGCCTTAATCTCCAGGGTCACGGAATCGACAAAGGTTCGAAGTCCACTACATGCAGGATATTTAATCCGGTGCTTCAATCTTCTCTGAAAGGGATCGCCGAAATATTCTACAGAAGATTTCACAAGAACAACTGATTGCCCGTTATATTGCTATCTGTTCTTCTTTCTTTGGGGTTTCATATAGTTTGCATTAAATTCTTAAGACGGACAGTGCGAAAATTAATATTGCTGTATGCTAATTGTTTGCAGCTTTTCACTGCTAAGTGTTGGTAGCCGCCCAATCCAAGTTTAATAAAAATCTTATTATTCTGTGATAGACACTGTGAGGAAAATCAAAAAAGATCCCAACCCATTTTTTGTTCCAGTTCTTTGAACAGGTCAAGATATTAAATTGATATTTCTCATCGGAATATGACATATTAACTAGAATTAGATATGATTCATAAATAATCCAACGATAGAGATAACTCTGTACCTTTTCTAGGAAATTGTCTTGAACTGGCAATAGAGCTTTTATTATATTTAAAGAAATTTTTTTATTCCAAATCCTCATTACCACTTTAGTGTTCTAATAGCCCAGCCTAGCAACTTTTGGGTTATTTTTTATTAGACCGCCTGTATAAAAATATAGCTACTCTTGAGCATGTATTTTCATCCGCATTGTAATCCAGAATTAATCTCTTCTTGACATGATCGTCATTCCAGAACATCTTATAGCAAAGAAAGAAAACCCAGTTGTGGCTATAGGAATGGAGAGCATTTTCTTCTTCAACTTTGTTTGTATCCCAAAACTCTAGGCAAACTCAGTGATAAAAGATAACAGAAGCTGGACGATAGGCATCATAGCAGTTACACACCGCTCACGATTAGTTGAGTAAGTGATTGTTGAAACCAGGCGACAGTGTTCTTGCGAAAACTCTTCAGAGTGAAGACTGTAGCAACGATGTGGTGTTTTACATTTGGTACATGTAATTAAACTCGTGTGACTTACTGTAGTTGTCTCACAGATTGAATCAATTCGTAGAATTCGTGTTGATGGTAAGCTTCCCTGGCGACAAGTACTGTCCATCTCCTCTCATAGATTCAAAGAAGGTGGTGCGTTCACGCTTAACAGATATCCGCAACCTTCAAGCCTCCAAATAGACGACACAATAAACATATAAACAAACAAAAATGTGTGCTAAAATTAAGAAACCACACATATGTGTACTGGTTTCGATAACTTTAAGCGTTCATTAGCTGTCATGACCGATGATTGGGGACTCTGTTCTACTTTGCATCCTTCATCATTTACTCTCTTTACTTTTAGCTGATTGTAATCTTGTATTTTTAAATGTTCCATTTAATTAAATGACCCGAATGGTGAAAATTAAAGAAAGCACCGCAGATGAGCAAACACGAACGCCGGATATAATAAATCAACAGATTACTTACGAATTGACATCATTCAACTCCAGAATTAACTTACGCTTTGTGCTTAATTGGCTTTAAACAATCGAAATTGTACCGACATGGTCCTGCTTCACATACAAACACGGGTGACAGATCCGGGTCGGTGAAATGATGCCGTAGTTGCGCCACTACCTCAGTCACCTGACAGCTCCAACACGATTACTCACCGCTAACAACTGTCAAAACAAAACGCCGCCCTGTCAAACGTCCACGTGTTGTGACGTGTTGTTCCCCATACTTTTTTGTTTCTAGAGCACCGAAAGAACTTCCACGATCGATTGATGATCGACAGCCGAATCCGCACAATTTTGGTACACGGTTGCGAGAGACAAAAAACAAACACTACGTACCATTGTCGGAAACGAATTTCTTTTTTCCTGCCCGAGCGACAGTTTCTGGCGGTGATTTAGTTGACATTCTGTTTGATCGATTTTTGTGTACACTTCTTGCGAGCGGTCAGAGAAAGAAAGGAAAAGAACAACTCCCGCTGTACGATCAAATCCGAACAGATCAACTACGCGCGTACACCGAAAATTCAATTAAAAGCTCAACTCAACCGTGACAGATGAGTGCAATCATTCATGCTTGCCGCACTGCGCCGATAACGTCTCCCGTGGGCTTCAAGGGGGCAGTTAGTTCTTGGCTCGAGCTTGACTACCGTACAAGTAGTGATGCCGGTTTTTTTTTTTTGTGTGCTTTGCTTTCCTTTCGCAGATGGTGGGATATAGTTGGTGTTTTGGTGCGTTAAACTACACTCCCTGTCCTGTCAATTCATGTCAGCCGTCGCGAAATGGTACTGGCTGGCGATGGTCTGCAAGCGAAACGGAATGAAGGCGGTAGAAAATTCTTACTTCCCATGTTCGGGCAGCAAAAGCGATCGACCTGCTGATAATTTCGTTGGATGTTTATTCAATATTTGTTTTTAAATGACCACTTTGAGGAATATTCCACAATTCATATAATGAAAACAATGTAAGTAACTATAATTATTTATCTTTCTCTTACATTTTTCTTATGAAATAGTTAACTAAATTAGATTTTTTTTAATATTTTTAACCTTTTTCTTGACATGTTCAGATCGAAAGGAACGTTCTCCCAATACTCCAAGACTTCCCCTAAAATTTATTTAATCCATTGACGTCACAAGCCAGTGGCATTGCTTTGGTCGCTAAATGGAAACTTCTTGTAAAATTAGTTACAGCACGTCAGTTTAATATTTTTGCTATATTATGAGATTTCCAACCTACTGTAAATTCTTCTTGGTTATTTGACGTCACGGAACATTTTTAGCAAATCCTTTTACAGAATAATCAGTTTTCTTCTTAGAATTCATTTATTAAAAAAAAAAGGTAATTCGATTCCTACCATCCAGCATAAGCTGAGAAGATGCACAACGACGAACGACTCCTTCCCATGTGTCACGCTCGCTATGAAAACAAAAGACCTGAACATGACGTAAAGCGACGAACGTCAGTTCGTAGTGAAGTGATCAAGTCATGTTTTAGTCAAGATTGAGAGATGATTCCACGCTTCCCTTTCGGTGCATTCTCCAAACCTTCCCCCTTCCCCACCCATTCGACCGATCCTGTCCATTTACAGTTGACAAGAGAAAGCTTTCAACCGTCAGAACCGTGTCCCTCCACGTCGGCCGGTCTGCACCAAAGGGCATCCCCTTCGAAACGAGAATACCAAAGGGACTTGCACACCACATTCCACCAGCGATGGTTCTCAACCGAGTTTTATTTGCCCAGCATAAATAATAAAAACATCAAACCGATCGAAAGTCCCGCAGGGAACTGAAAGAGGGGGAGAGCATCGTTGTGTATGGGAACTTTTTCCGGCACCGGCAACGCAAGTTCCACGCGAGACGTGAGCTTTACGTTCGAGTGACACATTTGGCGTACGGAACGAAATGATACATGATTTTCCACTCCCTTTCCGCTGCACCGTGGCCACTGGCACTGTCGGCACACCGGCGGACCCACTCGACTGGACCCCGATTGTATACACATTTAAATTACATTATAATGTATGTAATCAATAAACAATCTGTAAGCTCTTGCTCGCGCGCGCACTCTCCCACATCTGCCACATACTCACACACGGTACTGCCGCTGTCCAAACATCATCCAAAACGAGGAACAGGAACGGAAAGCAAAAGTTGCCGTGTGCAGAATGGGCCACCCCCCGAAGCTTGGGGAAGGCCGAAGCGAAATGGTGCGGTTTGCCCGTTTTTTCGAATTTGTTCCGGGCTCGAAACCCCGACGGTTGGCCCGATCTTGGCTGGCAACCGGCATATTGGGTGGCCCCCTCTTCAGCTTACGGATGAATGTATGCAGCGGTGGGTGTGCGCAACTGCGCTGAAAGAAATATGCTACAGCGCGGGGAAATGGATCGTTTGGACTGTTGGGGAGTTGGGTGTTTCTTTCCCCTCCTTTGTGGTCTCTTCAACATTCGCCCCATCGGTGTATTAAATTTGTCGAAACGATTCACCACAAATGCCGCTCGAGCGGGATCCATCAATGGGATTTTACTGTGCCGAAGTGAGTGTGCGCGCGATAAAGCTCCGATCCGGGATGGGCTTTCGGTGCAGGGTTTTGAATGAATGCTTGCCGCTTATGGGATGCGCTCACGATCGAAGCACGTGCTTCCTGTGTGAAATGTGCATGTGCACACTCGAGCATTGATATCGATGCATCGATCGGGCACCGTGCATGCCGTACCGGGCTCCAGAAGAAGGGGTCAAAGTGAAGATCGGATTAAGGGAATCGGTGAAGAAATTGCTGCATAAAATTAGTCACAGTCACTTTTAGCCGGTGGTGCTTTTTTACATCACCATTGTTTTTCTTTTCCTCTCCCTCTCTTGTCTTTTGGTTTCCCATTCACCGCTTCTTCCAGCAGCTGCCACGGCAAGAAGGAGGAATGTAAATTAAATGCCCACAAGCACACGTACACGTATGTTGGCGGTAAGAGAAAATAAACTTATCACTCCATGGGCAGCGGACGTATCTCAATTGTACCGACAGTGTGAGAAGTGAGTAGTTTTAAGCATCTGCAAAAAAATAAATCGGTAAAAATGTACCACGGATTGCCGATTCGCTAGCAATGATCTAGTGCAGTGGACGGCAAAGCTTGGTAAATGTGATCCGTCGAAAATTATGTTTTATTTTAATTAATTGCATTGCAATCCTTATCAAGTTCATGAAACCATTAAGATAAATGCTACTTGTACATCAAAATGTCTTTACTCATCTAAATTCGTTACCATCTTCTGTCTTAGTTCTATTATGCTTTTGTCATAATTTACGTTTGGTAACATATTATCAAAGCTAAAACAACTCCCTAACAATAACTGGCAGCTAACGAAACCACACGGACGAACGGAAACGGATTTACCGCAAAAAATGGCAACTCACAAATAAGGTGTTTTATTTTGTTATAATAAAAATCATATTTTTTTTATTTAATTCATTTTTTCTCTGATAACCTATGCGCAACACTTTCTTAACTCTTAAATCGTTTTTGAACAAATGTTTTATTATAAAGCATTCCGAAGCTCATGAGGATTTAAAATATCCCTTCTCTTGTACACTTGTAACATGTATACGGAAATTATCTAAACACACATTTTTCGAAAATTGTAAAACATGTGCCGCCAAATGCTTTACTTAATGCATGAATTAGTTTGAATAACAATACCATTTTAAGGTATAATAAAAATAAATTATTAAAGGTTAGCAATGACATCCAGTATTCAACTCCAATCTCTTATCAAGCAGTGGAGGTATGCGTTTGGTCGTTTGGCGGCTTCTCGTCTATCGATTCTATCTATCAGTACGAATTGGAAAGCCAAAATAGCCTTTGAGTTTAAAATTAAAATATTTTGCTTATTCGAATTTCGATCAGCTACTCCGCAAAAGTCCAAATAAATCACATTTTCAACAGTTCTAACACAAACCATACTTCCCAGATTTAAATTTAGTTCAAATAAACGTTTAAAGAACGTTTATAGAAAATGAATACTTTGGCCCCTATATTTTAAAACTCCATTACAGTTTGCCGACCACTGGCCTAGGACAAAACACTGGCACAATTACATTCTTTCCCATGCATCGGTGGTTGTTGATTAAGTGCAGTATTATTAGATTGCCTCCAGTTATTGCGCTAGTAATTGCGTAACATTTATCTACCTCGGGTGTACCATTTTTATCCAAATTCCTATACTTCAATTACTGAGTACACATTCCTTTATGTAAAACTATGTGCTATTTCCTAATACTTCTTCAACGCTCCTCAAGACACCTGAATAGTTTCGCCAATAATTTGCAAATATTTGTGGTAATTGATTAAAAACAATGTATTTGATCTCCGAAGAAAGGTTTGGTCTTGAAGCCAACTTCTGGAGAAGCCATTTCGTTTATCTTCATCAAAAACAATACGGCGCAGCAGCAGCAACAACAACTTCCACCATCTCTGCTCAGCTTTATTTTCGATTGTTTTTTGAACAACCCTCCTCGGCAAACGGGGATAAGATTGTTATCGTGACACACAACGCCCACATTTGATGCTTTGTTCGCTGCAGCCCCAAATGTGAGGAGTCTTTTTATTTATTTGCACACCGTACAATAACTCCCACACAGCTTGCAGTGTTTGCTTTTAAACACTCAAAAATGTCACTTATTTTGCTGAAATTGTGTCTTCGATCGTGATAAGTAACCGAATCTGAGTGGATTTGCTGACATTTAGCACACTCTTTCCAGAAGAGCGCCGAAGGGATATGTAATTGATTACTCCAACGGTCGGGTTGTAGCCGTTCGATGACTCCAACCTTTCCCAACGGTGCATCCACACATAACCGTTTAGCGGGCAAGATTTAATCATAATCGCGAATGGAACGTGTTCGCGTGTTCGCCGATCGGGCGATGGCGTTCCACGATTTTCATTTAGACACACATTCTCCTCTCATCAAATCTGCATGCTGGATTCGGTCATATGCACACCGTTTCATGCTCAACTGATACCGTAAGCTGAGCTCAGGCGGACTGCGAATTTACGATCCCTTCGACGGAGTAATCATTTCTGATTCGATTGGGTGTAATAAACTGCAAACAACGACCTTTAAATGAAGATATTAAGCTAAGTTACGAATTATCTATGAAATTACTGCTCGGGGCGTGTAACAGTATTGCATATCTTGGTGGGTGGGTTTTTACTTAAATCCGTGGATGTTTGGTGTCCTTCACATCGCAATGTTGGGCATGTTGAAATGTAAAGAATGTAACAATTCTATCCTCTTTTAAAACAATGACTGATGATTGTACTTCCCCACGGAGCCTTGTTGCATGTTTAAGAGCTAATGGATAAGTATCCAAAGATTTATTATTTATCACAGAAACATCAGCCTTTATTTGCACATCTCCTACCAGCTGCATATAATTGCACGATCACGACCATCCTCCGTTCCCATAACATCCTCCTGAGGTTTTTTTTTTCTCAATTGCATACATTTTAATTTTGCGATCATTACTACTCATCTGCACCATCTCGCGCATTTTCCCATCCCGCAGCCACCCGCTTCGACTCAATCGATCAGCAGTTTATTAGTCATTTCGAATGGTGATGGTTGTCCCGTCGCGCCTCGAACACACAGTACGCAAACTCGCACACTCCGTAACGATCCAGCTGCCGTTCAATATTTTATTCCCCTTTTTCCCATCGAATGGCGCTAGGCGAAGATCAATAAAATAGAGCTTCACGACTGTGGTCCCCTTTCCCCAGCGGGCCCCTCAGCCGCACACTGCTCGGGAGAAGAACAAACAAGGAAATACAGTGTCCCTCGGTACCGTCGGGCTAGAACATTACGTCCAAACGCACTCGATCGTACATCTTTTAGTTGCTGCTGCTCACGACAACCGGCTCCCTTCAAGATCACGCCAGAATCGCGCATCCTCCCGCATAGACACGGCCCCCCCTCCCGTCCGCACAGTCGCACGCCGCGTGAAGTTATTAATGAGAGATTGACTAATAAATAATAACTATTAAGAAATCATTTGTTTTACGATGTCCAATAAATTATTGACACGACAAAACATTAAGATATAACTCTCGCGCGCTGGCACACGCGGGTGGGTTGTGAGGCACGTGGAAGTTGTTTTATAAACGGACGCAACGGTTGGTAATAAAACATTTCCAATCACACTTCACACAGGTTTTTAGGGGGGCCTTTCCGGCGGGTTGCGGTGGCACAACCGCGGGCACGCCCGGTACTTGACCCGAGGAGCGACGAACCAGCTAGATAGCAGGGTGTCTGATAGAGGGCGCACACACACACCCAGTTTATAGGTCAACAACTCTTTTCACCCAGGCCCGTGTCGTTTGCCGTTGGAGATGGGCTACAGTGGACCGGTGACATTACCCTGCCGAAGAGCCCCGCGGAACATCGTGTCGATACGACCACGCGATGGGGCGAGTGAGCTCCAATTAGCGAAACTCGCCACGCCAGAATTAAGCCACACGCGCGCGCACAAACACAGAAGAGGAAGAAGAAAAAAAAGAAGGAAGAGATCAACCAACCAAATAAATCATAAATTACAAAAAAAAGGCTTCCAACGATGGCTTTCCCGCAGCTCGAATGGATCATGCAGGACTCATATAAAGGACGTACATGGAGGGAGAAGGGGGGAGGAGGAGTTGAAGAGAGATATGAGGAAGGGGAGGCTTTTAGTTTAATCCATTGGACAGCATGCAACTGTCCAGCACATCCCAGAGGTTGGTGGAGAAAAGAGACGCGAGTGAGAGAGAGAGCGAGAGAGTGTGCAGAAAACTGCATCGCCTGAGCCCAGCAGTAGAGCCTGCGAATGAGAGCAGCCGTGATTGCCCGAAGGAATTTCCTAATGAAATTAACCTCCCTTCCTCCACACACACCTACTCCACCCCTCGTCCCCACCAGCTTGTGCGCCTTGTTTGGTGCGATTGTGGAAGGTGACGTCGCTTGATGGCGTCTGGCAAGTATCTGGTTCCCGTTCTGGTAAGGTGGGAAAAAGGGTTCACCACGCGGGCATGCACGAGAACAAACTAGTGCTTCGTGTTTTTTTTGCAAAAAAGGGCACCATGGGACACACATACACAACAACCCTTTTGGAACCTGCTCACGTCGCACACCGTCGAGCGTGCATGTTCTTAATTCATACAGCGCTCCCCGTTCTCGCTTGAACCAACGTTGCGTACTCCTTCTGCATAAAGTAAAAAAAAACACACACACACACACGAGAACCAAAACTTTCGAGCGTGTAATCGTCGATATGCATAACTATCGGCAGTAATTACGGCGGTGCTTCCCACTATTCCCCGGTGCTGGGAGGGATTTAGGCGTCCGATCCTGACACAGCACACTGTTTACATTAAGCCGAACGAATCGGTGGGAACCACCCCAGGATGCACTAGACCGGACCGGATCTGTTGGAGCGGCCCTGGACCCCAATCTGGACGACCACGTTGAAATAATCTCACGGAAAGCTTTTTTCGCGGGGTTTGCTGTGCGGAACAAAAAATGAAATAAAACATACAACACAATATCACACACCAAATAAAAACTATCCTGGGGAAGTTGCAACTACAGCGCTGGGAAGTCAAAATACAACGCGATTTAACTGGGTCAGCTCGCTCGCTCCCTCCGAGAACACCGCAGATAGCTTTGCGCGATGAACTTCCCGGCATCCCCGTGGTCGGTCGGTTTATGGTAAAATAGATAAAAATAAAACGTGATTTGTCAAACGGTGTGTGCATTGAAATTGATACTGCGCGCTGAACGATTCCGGCTCACGAAAGCGCGACAAGCGGGCTGTGTACCGGCACCAAAACTGGACAAACGCGATTTTGCCTAACCTAAGGGAAACCACACATATGGAAAGCGAGTGTTTTTTTGTTTTCCATGCTTCGATTGATAGTTTCGCTTCCAGTCCTCTACCAATTCGCAGGATCTTTCATCGGCGGAAGCATGGACGAGGTGTGCCGGCACGCCACACATCCACGAAGGAAGATATCATACAGGTGTTTTTTTTCTTTCTAAATGGGTTCCACTTTGTCTAATGCACTCTACTCCCACATTCCCCCCAAACATACCTACTTCCCTCGGCATTGTATCGCACGTGAAGGTTAGCCCCCCATGTGCCCCCAAGGAAAGCGTTGCATTCGATTATTTACGTATACATCTGTCTGTCGCTGGCTCTCTCTACACCAAGCAACGATGCACTTGACCGACCAAACCAATCCAGTGATTCATCTGCATCAAAGCTGCATGTTTTAAAGGCCCTTTCCGGCGAGATGCAACAGGGAAAGAGTACGTAGGCAGAAAGTGAGAAGGAAAGATCTGTTTTGCATATTTTTCAATCGTTCCGCACATTATTGGTTTTGCCCCGTTCGAACGTACGCCCGGACACAAACTGACTGCATGGGTGTGTCCATTAGCTTGCGGGTGTATAAATAGCTCTCACATGATAATTGAACGACGAAAAGTATGCTCCACGGTGGCATGGAACTCCCATCTGCGTGGTTCGAGAGAGAGAGCGAAAGGTTCGTCGCTTAATGGAACAAGTCTTTCGATTTCAGTGATCGATTCGATAGAGTGACGATATTTTTATGTGATTTTTTTATTTGTTTTCGCGTAGAAATCAATTCCTTTTTTAAAAAAGAAGGTTAAAAAGATATTTAAATAAAATGTAATTTTCTTCACGTACAACTTCTTCCCTTCATTGCGATCCATGCTCGGCCTTCTTGTACATGTCCTGTTGGATTACTGTTTACAACCAGTTACAAGCCACCGGATCCACGATTGTCCACTTCTTTTCTTTCTTCTGCTCCTTCCCGAATCCCTACAGACAATTCATTAATTCATTCGTACATATTGACTCTCGGGCGAGTGAGTGCCTTTTTTTTTTGTTTTCTCTTCACTCGTCATTGTCTCGTTAAATCAATCCCCGTGACAATTATGGAAGGCTACGGAAATGTTCACCACTGCCAAC
>AXCM01009113.1:0-10839 GCA_000473375.1 Anopheles culicifacies | reverse complement strand
ATGGACGACATCATGCTGGAGGAAAAATTAAGTTCTAATGACAATATTTTACGACCATCAAGGGACCGTCGTCGCATGAATTTAGAAAATGGAGATAGGAACAGGAACACTATTTCCTTCAAAGAAAAATTGTCCTCAACCCGGCTACAAAACCTGTGTTCAAATCCAAACAAAACTGCTAATCCTTAACATGATGTCAAGGTCCCGGAACTGCAATGATTTGTTTGCCTTTTCCCGTTTCTCAACACTAAATATCCCACACCCGAAAGTTTTGTTTGCGAAAGGACCAACCGTTCAGTGTAAATATGTCGGCGTGCCGTTTCTGGTCGGAACTAATCGAAAACGGCACCAATCCATCCCGAACCATTTTTCGAACCGCTTTCGTTTGTTGGACAGGAATCGAGCGCAACCAGGCGGTGTCGAAGGTCGGAACGAATCGATTCTTTGTGGCCCTTCTGCCGTCGAGAAGATTACTTTCTCTGCAGCACCCCGACGGGCAACCTTGTTTGCTCATTATTACATTTTATTGCACTAGGCGCAGAAGAAGATAGGACATATGCTTTTGCAAACGCAATTGGCAACATTTAATGCAGGTTTTAGGTAGATGTTCTTCTAAAGAAGTGTTTTAGGATGTATTATTTAAATAAATAAAGATTTCAATTACACGTTTTTCATAAAAATTGAAAACTAGCATGCATTTTCCAACATTTCATTTAGATTCCCAAAAAAGGCTTTAAACTGTGACTTTTGCACAACCAGCCGTCACCACCAGTCACCAGAGCACGGTATCGGTAACAGATGGATGGGTTTTAGAAATAAATCCTTCAAAATCGATTGAAACGTACCGAAAACCCGCTCACCCAGGACGCCCAGAAGAAGTTCACGCGTCAGAAATCGATTCTAAATTGAAATTTGATTCACTTTTCCCGCATCCCGCCTCTCCTTCATCCCCTTCTAACCATCCACACACAAGCCAACAGATACCGCAAGCTGCTATATCGGGAAGCGAACACAAATTTGCAACCGTCGACAGAAAGCTTTTGCTGGCGTTGTCATAAAATCGACACAGTTACGCTTGCACACAGTTGTGTGCACATATTTCTACCGCAACATAATATTTCTACACTTGCTGCTGCACACCTCACACATCCCATCATCAAATGGTCGTTTAGCCGAAAGACCAGATGAACATGAAAGACTATAGGCACAGTGTGTTTAAAATTTATTCATCACTGATTGATCAGCAACGGAACGCTTTATAGAGCAAGAGGGCTTTGTTTTTATGACGCGAAATGCTTTGCCTACTCAGTGCTCTTAGTGCTTAATCAGTCTAATGTTTATTAGTCACTTGGAAAGCCAACCCTGAAACGATTTGGGAACATTTTCCTGTTTATTACTAAATATGAACCACGTTTTTTTGTGGGCTTTATGCTAAATTATTAATCTACTTCATATTTCCAACAACCAAACGATTATCATCCCGATGCAGGCTTTAAAAACATATCTCGGGAAGAACAAACAAAAACATTGGGGAAAAAACAACACCGATCCATCCAACCATCCATCGATCGTTTGCACAATAGCGTTGGCTTGATAATATTCCCCTCCACCAGAAGGCGAGCGCGCCCAGCGGTGCAGCTTTTACGATCGGTTGTAAATTTTAATTTTACAACCAATCTAAAAAAGTTACGTAGCACCAAGAAAAACGTACGATAGCGTAGTGGTACCCCCTTTCCGTATGGCATGACTGTTGCCAATTTCTCGCTCAGAACTACGCTTGGGTCCACTTGTGGGAAAGCAACAAGCGCCCGGGCCCCGAACTTGGAACGGACCAAATTTTGGAACGAACATTTTGGTCAATTTATGATATCACTCAAGCCATCCGAAAGCCCAAAACTGCCACACACACACAGGGGGGGGATTCGTCCCGAAAAGGGAATCTGTACGGTGTGTGCGGAACACTGTGATTGGACAACGGACATGTGGTGCTTTGTAAAAATTGATTCTAACTAATTTCTTAAGAATTTATTCGTCAAATGAATAGCTCTAAATGATATAAACGATGGCATGTCCAAATGACATAAATGAGCTGCTTTTAAATTGATAAACAAGTATGGATCCTGGTCACGGCACCAAGATTTCAAGAGCGTTTATTTGAGTTTGCTCAACGATTTCGCAATACATTTTCATTTGTTTTTCTCGTACAATTTAGTTTTTGTTGTTGAAATTCTTCCATAAAACTGATTTTATTGCTTTAGCATTATTTGTAAACGAAACCACTTTAAAAACTCCAAATATTCACCAACTCGTACCAACTGTGCGCATTAACGTCCAAAAATAAAACACTAAACAGTTGAAAAGCGCTTCAAGCTTTATGGTAAGCCAATTCCGTGATGCGAGTGGGTTTCTTTTTATGACCAACAAACTCCCCACTCCCTCTCTTCACCTCCCCTACCTCTCAAGGAACGCACGCTGGCTCTGGCTGGCCAATTAAAAATGTAGAATCGTGAAGAAAAAATCATTAGCATCCTACGCGGCGGGGAGGCCATCGGGACGTCGATCGCCATTCTGCTCAAAGATTTATCATGCCTGTTTAGTTGATGCGATGCGAATAAACATACAGTTGAGCTGAACAAGAAAAAAACCCCCGACATTAAAATCACTCCCCAGACCGATCGGGGAGTCATAAAATCGCATCGAACATTAAATACCAATGCCACTAGCAGGACTGCAGCAGCAGCAGCGCATATAAACGCTCGAAAGGATCTCAAATCCACACCACCGTTGATGAGCAATGATTTTGATAATAAGTTTTTTTTTCGTTCTTTGTGCCAAACCATCACGAAATCCGAAAGCATATTTTAATGATCCTCATTACGATCGAGCTGCAGATGAAACGAACATAAATTCGATCTGGAGCAAAACGGTTTGCGTTCAGATTTTATGATCGTCTTTGTTTTTTCCTGCAAACCACAACCATAAATTAAGGCTTCTTCTGAAATGTGCATCGTTGTTTTTGCATGAATTCAATAAAACAATCGCTTCGGGAATTGATAACCGAGCTCCGGGACTCGCAATCCGGGGTGGTGATGTGCTTACCTCTGTGATGCCGCAGATGATGCTGTCCATTAATGCCGATTCCTCCGACGTTCGACTGGCCACTGCCGCAGCACGGTTGCTCGTAGTAGAAATTCCACGTATTTTCGTAATCACCGGCACCGGGTCGGAGCAGCTGCAGCAGTACGAACGTTACGGTTAGGATCATGCGCCTCCATCCATCGCTAGTTCCGCACGTCGAAGCCATCTCGGCCAAGCCAAGCTAGAGAACAGCAGCAAAGAAAACGACCACTACCCACCGCTTTGCAAGACTATGCACAACCTACTACAGTATTGACGGGGGATTCCGGGATATCCGGCCCACAGGATCTTCCAAAAACCGGGTTTAATGCGACCCGAACTCATAAACGGCCGGCTCTTTCGATTGCTTCTCGCTGCGCGGCTCTTATTTGCCTTTTCAATTTATTATCGCTCATTTGCACAAACAGCACTGCCGCCACATTAACATACGATCATCACCGATTGCATACGCACATGCCGATGATAATCATTATTCGCCAACAGTGTGCGGCCAATATTTGCGCTTATTCGAACACAACCCACACACTCGCGGATCACTACACAAAACCGAACGCAAGCACTCACTCTCTAACACAACATAAATAAATGATCGTTGTGCGAACGATACACAGTGCACCAACCAGTGGGTGGGGGTGAGGGATTATTATTATTATTTCATTTACTTTTGCATCGATCGAATCGAAACCTTTTGCCTTAAGGGTAAGGCAAAATACACACTACACTCACACACTAACACGGAAGGTAACTGAAATTGAGGAAAATTGGTTAAAAAAAAAATGACAACGCAATGGGAAAAATGCCATATGCGAACGAGTTGATGTTATACACACAGGACAATATGCCATTTTCTAAATAAATAGTTAATATAGCAATGCATCAGCAGTAATTTTGCTCTAGCAGTAACATAAGCCTTATTTGCTAGCAATCATTTCACACGTTGTTAAATTAATCATTCATTCGCGTAATGTGTGTTTGATTGGTGTGTGGTAAAATTAAATTATTATTATCATTGCTTTGTAGAAAATTATCAAACTTTAATTTCCTTTCCCAAATTGCAAAATTGCTCACTACCCTTTTCAAAAGTTCTGTGGAAAAGGAAATGAAAACCATTGTTATTGCAGATGATAATAGATGAGAACGAAAAAGAAAAAAACAACCCCTGAGTGTTTGAAAATCCGTACATTTCCACCAACAAAAAGAAAGGCCTTTTTTCCTTTGCACACCGAATCCGAGCCGATCGACGGTAACAGTGGGAGGGAGGGATCGATGATAATAACGAGCATATGACAGGTGATGAGGGATTTATTGCACACCGAGCCAAACAATCGACTTCACAGCAAAGGTCGATCGATTCGTTGCATCGTGCATCGTGCAAAGAGAGCAAACACTGGGAGAGCCCATCCCCCCCCTGTGCTGGATTATTTCATTCTTAGTCGATGTTTTGTTTGCAATCATTTCTCCGTTCGTGTGTTACCTTCTCTCGCCCATCTCTCAACGGTCTTATAACTCGCGATGCAATCAAATGCAATCATTTCATAAAATATTCCTCCTCCCCGTCCGAACGGATTGGCACTGCCAGGCTATTATTTACCGTGCGCCGTCCGATTTTGATGCCAGGAAGCGGGAAGCACACTGGCGGTGAAGCTTTCGTTTTATTGGAACGATGCTATTTCATAGGAGTGTAATGTGCTGAAGAAAATCATCAATCTACCCCACCGGTGGGGGAGGGGGAGCCTTGGAGTTTTCCCGGTGATGGAAAGATTGATCGGATAGTGCGGCGAGACAGTTTCGTAGAATTTTCATATCAAAGTGAACGCACTCGCACATAAAACGGCAGATGCTTATTAGAATTTTACTCCACCGGGCTTTTGCTTGGCGATACTAATGAAAGGCTCAACTATCGGCACAGTGAGCGAAATGAATTCTGCACGAAAATCAATCAAAAGTGAGTGCATTTATTGGAAATGCTATCTTCCATCGGGGATGTAGCAGTAAAGTGTTTGATATCCTTATCGCGAAGAAGAGAATTTACTTAGATCAAATGTAATAATAGCTTTGAATGCTTTACAAATAAAATGGTAAAATCCTATCAGACTCTTGAAGAATTTAATTTAATTAAAAGAAAAAAAAAATGAAATTTAAAGATGTTTCCTAACTCAACTAATGAAAACGTTGTTATGAAAATTAACGTTCTTATGAAAAATGCCTAGAAAGCAAAATGAAGTACTCTACTATCACTCTAATATCTACGAGCATAAATATGTCATTTAAAATTCATCCAAAATGTATGATAATTTTTGAAAAGGTTATTTGTTTCTCCAAGCCATCCAGACTGGATGGCAATTCCAACTTGAACGGCTAGAGTTTAATTCGGAGTCACTGTTTGCAGAATAGCTAATAGTGTCTCTCTAGTGATTGGAAGAAGTCGCAGCCATAAGGAGGTATCTCGCTTCTGTGTCTGTCTGTATTACTACAGTACTCAGGCTCAGAAGATCTTGGAATCCTAATGACTAGAATATCTGTTTCACGACGGCAGTGCATTGGCGCGCATCTGTAGTGACTTGTGTCGTGTAACTTCAACAGTCACCACCACCACTACAACATGCCATGAAATGAACTCACTAGAAATGAAGTAACAGCAGCATATTTCTCAAACCGAACTATGCTGAATCGATGCTGATTCAACTGTCTCGGGGTGTTTGAGTTCAAAAGTCTCGTTCAACTCTCGAAGACAACAGCGCGACTTGTGGACGGAGACTGCGGGACCGACATCGACCAAGAAAACCGGTTCCCTTCATGGAAATGAAATCGAGAAAAGGCGCTCGTGTGTGTGTGTGTGTTTGTATCCGTACAAACCGAAACTGACACAAGAGTCCAAGGTATTGGAGTCACCGTGGAGGTCGACAGACGACCGTTTCTGGAACATGTAACTACGTTCGGCCACGGTTAACCGTATCGTGGAGCTCTAACACGGGAAGTCTTTGTATCGATTTAATTACGAAATAGTCAACCTGCACAACCTGGAATCATTCATGGCTACAATGTTGTGACCTGATGCTGCTGCTGCTGCATGCAGACTCCCCAGGGAATGTTCCCGTCCTCGTCATTGCTTCCAAACGTTCCCGTAACCGTATGAAAACCCCGGTCCAATCGGTGTATGTTTCAAGATTAATTCCGTCAACCAAATCGGGACTTCTTGATATCGGTGTGTACCTTTACGAATGGAAACCATCAGCGTCCTTTGAATGGCAACTAAACGTCCTGAGACTGTATCTTTTGCTGTTTCGCCTCTCTTCTACTCCTTTTACTGAGATGCAGTCCGCAAATCGACAATTTTGTCCGTATAATTTCAACGCATCCGGTTCAAGTACTCGGAGAAAACGGGTTTTTCACATTCAGCATTGTCTCGACCCCCACGCGCGTTCTTCCCCAAAAATGGAGGTCGTTAGACCAACGAGTTTCTTTTTCCCAAGAAGAAGAGGAAATTCAACACTGCGCGCGGTAAAGTTTGTCTTAAAAAATGGTTCGCGGTATGCTTCAAGGAATGTTCAACCAAATATCGATCGATTTTCACAGCACAGTTCGTAGAGTTGCCAGCAACTACGCAGATGTTGGTACCCAAATTTGGCTGACTGGAAAGGAATGTATACCCGCAAGCATTACTTTCAGTTGGTGGCATATTTGTGGAGTTGCTGGTTGCTACCATTGGTTGCGATTGAGCCAATGAACTTTTGGTTTGTGCCTGATTGCCTAATGATGGGATTTGACAAGCTTTACCACATCTAATGGGCAAAGAGAGCATATGAGGATCTGAAACATGAATAATTACTGAGTGCTATGTTCGTGTTTTGCGTACAGGTTAATGTAGTTATTCTGAGTCCAACCTCAGACATATTTTGACATTCCTTATTCTGAGTCCAACCTCAGACATATTTTGACATTCCTTGACTCTATCAGTAGAGCAACAAGCAAACGGTTCTAATAGAATTTAGAATACTAAATTCAAATTTTTTGGCTAACGTGTCCTTACTCGTAACAACCATAAATGGCCAGTTAAAACATCAGTCTATTAGTTGATCCACTATTGCAAAATAAATAGCTCCAAAAATTAACTTCCACACATTTTCACTCCTACTAGAATTAGTCGGCTCTCTTTACTTCAACGTATAAGAAAGACATTAAATATGTAATGACATATTTTACCACACAGTACCGCCGATTGTTCCCGAAAAGACAGCCTAGCCTAGAAGACAGTCTTAAATAACATGTGCTCTGAATGAATGATGTGCCAACGAGAGCGCAGAACATTGTCAACAAGTCTTGTTAAATATCACCCCCAACTCGCAACAACCAGCACTGGGGGGGGGGGAAGATGTAGCGCGAACAGCAATATTTCTTCCCCGACGCTGGAGTGGAACCAATTTGGAAACCGGCAGAGAGATGCCACTTTAAATCAACAACTTTGCGTTGGGGTTTTTAATTAAAGTTTGCCCCAAAAAACACACGCTTACCCTTGGCGTGGGCCCTGGGCCTCGGTTGCCCTGGGTAAAAACTTTGATGTCAATGCACAAACCCCGACAACCGACTTTGTTTTCCACTTTCGGTCGTCCATATTGCTCTTCGTAAGGGATTCGCCAAAGTGCCCGAGTGCGCCATCTGGAAAGCGTTCAACGTACCGAAACCTAGTGGCGCAGAAAACGAGCTTCAAGAAAGGTTCCATAATCGTCATCTTTTGTCAAGTGCAAGGGGGGGAGACAGCATCCTTTTGGCAGACAACAACAAACTGAGCTTGTGCCGTGCCTCTGTTGTCCTTCAAATTAATTCTTCCCCCGACAAGAGAAAAGGAAAAAGTTCACCATAGGAGAGGGTTTTTGCTACCGCAAGAAATCATACCCCGCTCGACGGTTAAGCGCTTACTTGCTTCTAGTTCGAATCGTACAAACTCTCGCTCAACTCCGATCCAACAAACTGGAGGAAAGATACCAATTCTAGGGTAGCTGCTGGATCCATTCCTATTTCAGCAACTCCAGTGCTTCTCCAAAAAAGGAAAGCTCCAACTCGCACATGTTTTCCCGGGGAGGGTTTTTTGTCCTTATTTTAATCTTTCCACCCTTGTACACACACACACCCCGTCTGTCTCTCGACAATTCAAACAAACCATTCAAAATCTGTACCCGAAGAGTAACGGAGGCACGCTAAGCACAGGCAGAAACAACGGGATCGGGTTAAAATGGAGTGATGGGCAAGGAAAAAGTACCTCAAAAAGGACTCAATTAGCACTCAGTTTGTCCATCCCGCGTGCGCCTCCCGAGGATCCTTGTTAGTTTCCCTCTTACCGAGGGACAGCAAACTGCAGGCGAAAAACGGTCATCATCAACGTCGGGCGGAAAATTTCATCGAAAAACCTTCCGGTAAAACCAGTGCGCGTGGACAAGCTGCTGATTTTCTGTTGCCGCTATTGATACCAACGGCTGGCTGCCCTGCAGAATGAGAAGGATGCTGATGGGCACACTTGAGAACGGCAAAACACATCCACCGTCGGTTCATTTATTTCGATCCTTCGGTGACACAAACGCGGCCCGCCTTCTTCGACGAAACGACGCAGACGAAGAACACAGAAAAAGGACTTGGACCACAGGAAACAACAAACAACGCAAAAATGCAACACACAGGCAAAAAACGACCCTGGCTTCATTTGCCGTACGCCTGACTGTGCGCGATGTCCTTCCCGCAGAGCAGGTTGGGAGTGTTCCACGAACCGGACTCACCAGGATCGAGGACAACCCATCAACGGCGAAAGGCAAAAAGTGATCCCCGTAGCAGTGTACACAGCAAAACCGGGGAACAGTACGATACGAAGATGATGGCCAAAGGACATTTCTCTTTGTTTTTAGCTGCGGCTTCTTTTTCGCTCACTCCCTGTCCTTGGTGCCTGTTTGTGTATGTGTATTCTTTAATTATCGCTCGTTTGTTACTCTGGTCCGGGTCGGTCTATCATCGCTTTTTGATTTTACGTTTACTCTTCCAGGACGCCGTTCAGTTCCTATAGTGCTACCATGAATCGATTCATCACAAATGACAAACCGGCAGAAAGACGCGAAAGAGTTTTAATGAATAAAAATTACTCGCCAACATCTCCTCATCTTCTCCCTCGGTTTACCAGCCGTCCCGCTTCTGGAGTTGAAATTCCAGGACCTTAATCTTCCAGGCGGTAAATGCTTATTCCATTTGTAAGGATAATATGGACTTTGAAGACGCGATTATCTTGCCCCAGATCTTTCGGTAGGAATCTCACACAAGAGCCGACAACAACCACGGTTAACATTAAAGCAGACGGCTTTCACATGAAACGGACCACCGCAAAACTGATGCGACGGACGCAGGCATCGATTGTGCACGCAATTCTTTCACGCATAACTTCCGTGTAGGAAATGGTAGACAAACGTCGAGTGTAGAAGACGGAGAGTTAAGACACACCGGCATAATTAAGATTTATTACGCCCTTTGAACGTTGCGGCCCCACTTCCATGCTTTAAGTTAAGCATCCAAAGTCGTCCTCTTTGAGCGGTCTCTCTTTGTCGCTATAGATGACAAGAAACAGCAAATGTGCTCATGCATTAATGTGCAAAACGTTTAGAATTTGAAGTCTTTCGAGGCATTTCGTTTGAGGTTAAGTTCCTATTATAAAGCACCTCTAGTAAAAGATGGTCCAGTCGTCAGACAAGAAAAAATATTCGTTAGAGTGTCCATTAGAGTACAAAATATGTAACGGATCTTTATGAGGTGTTGATGCATGCTTAGAGCAGATCTATCCACATTTAGATCTATTCAATTGTACAAAAACTTGAGATTTTTTGTGGAACTCTGAGATTAAAAACTCAGAGACGCCTCAGAGACAAGCACTTTATCCAAAATTCAAGAAATCTTAGAAGCAGCTTCAATGAGGTCCTCTGTGAGTTGGAATATCAGTAAGACTCGTCAGGCTTCGGTGCGCAGGACATGTAAACAAAATGATACCGAACAACCTGAACCGAAAAATCTTTAAATGGACAGAGGAGAACTTTCACTGGAATGCTCGTCCAGAGTCAAGAACTCCATCCTCAAATTAAGCTATTATAACAAACCATCCCCAATAAACCTGTCTTACATTCGCACACGCCACACAACACATGCAGCACTCTTGACTTTGCCAGTTTATAATCCATTTATCTAATCGCCCGTTTTACGACACAAAATTCCTACCACCAGATGTCCTTGTTATCTGCTACATTAATGACACATCATCATCGTCCACAATTCTTTTCTACCTGCCCCGGAATGATGATCCCAAATTCAACACCTTTCCAGGGTCTGTTTTTTTTTTTTCTTCTTTCGTTCATATCTCTTTTTCCGTTTTTGCCTTAACCTGGCCGGATCAGGCTCTAGTTTTGACGCTGTGGGGAATTAAGTTATTTCTCGTTTCTCGTTTGTTCCCGCCCGATTCGCATCTTAATCTGCCGCTTTAATTCCACATTACTGTGCCGCCCCTAGAGCCCGTGTCTCGGGTTGCGGTGGTTCCTTTTGTTTTATACTGTTTCATCTGTCTGCACGCGAACGGTTGCCACCCTGCGTCGGTTGCAACATACGCGCCCTCCTGCCCTCTCCTTCATGCGAGAAACCGGTTCACGGTTAACATTTGTGAATGTGAGTAGCGGGAGGTTG
>KI425036.1:5584-17631 GCA_000473375.1 Anopheles culicifacies | reverse complement strand
ATCGACCGGGACGCATCGACATAATAATTCGTTAGCAAAAAAAACACTTTCCACCAGCGTACGGGTGCGTAACGCAGCAAAAACACACTCTAAATCACATATGCACACACACACACGCACGCGTGTGCACAAAGTAGAGCACCCCCTTGGATGGATGGTTTGGCGCAGAAAAAAAAGGTGCACAACATGTAACAGAAGGGGAAGCAACAACAAAAAATGTTATGTTTGTCGGACAAAACATACATCGATCTTCGTCCCATTCCATCAACACGCAGGCCAGCCCACTACGATGTGATCATTCGCTTGGTGAGTGTGTGTGTGTGTGTGTGTGTAGGGAGTGCGTTGGCTTCCTTTTGGGTATATCATCCCCACCTGTCCTGGGGTTCCCTTTTCGCGCCCCCCCCCCCCCCCCCCCTGTTTTCATCACCCTCCGGCAAAGGAATCTGTCGCGCTGGAACGAAAACGGCCGTTTCGAACGGATGACCGAGGATCACGTTGGGAGGACCGAAAATAATTTGATATAATTTGACGTTTGATACATGATCTTATCCTCTTTTCGCGCTTTTCGTCATCGTTCCTATGGCCACCGGTAAGGGTGGCACGTACACGTACGCACACAGAGAGAGAAGGGACATTGTGCCAGGAGGATAACAAACGGTGGCAAAGTGTATATTTAATCGATCATTGATCTTGGGCGAAAATATTTTTCAGCTACTGCATTCTCCAGAGATCTTGCCCCTTGCCACCCTCATCCACTGTCACGGGCCTGTAAGAATCTCCTCCCAAGCGGGCTCCTTCTGATTGGAAATCGGTTTTTCGTCATTCGGCCACATTTTTCGCACACAACCCCCGGCCCCAAACACGCATTCTTACCTTCCCTTTCAACCGGAGTTCGGGCATGCACGAAAATGCACTTGCTGCGACGCGGATGTCGTACGATAAATTATTGCAAAACCATCCCGCAGGTCCCGCTGTGGTGTCCAGTTTTTTTTTTTCTGTGTTTCGTTGTTGTGGTTGTTGCTTAAATGATCAACCGAATGAGTGGCCGATCGAGCGAAGATCATTATGTTATCCCGGCAATCCCGGCGTTTTTCGTACCGACGCTTTTCGGGATGATGATGATGATGAAAACGGTGCACGCTGAAAGCAAGCACACATCATCTTTTCCTCATCCACACAGCGATTCGTCTGGTTTTCCAAAACGACGGTTGGTTTTCCTACTGTCCTTATGTGATGTGATTCTGTCACTACGCTTTATCTGGGCTGGCAGCACGAACGAACCGGGGAGACGAGATTGGGGAGATTGGATCGGGTTTTTGAAGAAGATTTAAAACACGATGACACTGTTGTGTCATTCGCTGGTCGTGCTTGTTGTGTAAATCTTGTTAAAATGTCACATTAGGGATATGAGCCGGTTGGGGGCTTTCTTCAGAGGGGTTTTGTAGAATTTTGAAGAGACCTTTGCTTTTTTTGTTGCTCAGCGACAATCGAAATGGTATTGAGGGAATTTGGTACGTATTTCGTGTTTTATTTTCTTTCCCAAACCTGCACTGGAGATTTTTTTTTGTTATTGTGGCGAAAACCCCACGACGCGCTCGTGATACGATCTTCATGACTTCTTTTGGACATTCGCGATCGCGACGCTACCAAAACGACGATTTATGAATTCAATTTGCACAAATTTCCGCATCGTCAATCCACTGGCACCATGGGGCAGTAAATGAAGGACGTCTATCCCGAGGAAGGAAATACAAAAAAAAAAAACACGTCCCTAAACGTCAACCGAACATCTCACAAGATGCTGACAGTTTGGACGAATGGATGACTCGTTGTTTGATAACGGTGCATCACCATGCTTCATTTCGGGGAGTGTGCAGTACCAGTAAGATGTACTGCACATTTTTTTATTTTGGAAAACCTCGTAGATAACTTTGTGAAGTTGTGTTGAACACAAAAAAAAAAGAAAAGTTCCAAAAGGTTGAGGTAAGCAACCAAATGCTGAAGAAGAAATAAATTTTCAGCGCTCGGATTCGAATGCTCACGCCAAGACATAATGATGCATCATAAATGCCGTCGTATCGGGCAGTCAATCTACCTCGGGACCTGGATAGAATGGACGACCCCGTTTTGATGTATTTTTTGTTTTTTTTTTTGCTCCAGCGATATTATGGGGCTTTTCCCTATCAGTCGCGGCACAGATTTGGTGAATTGGACCTGGATTGGGGGTGTCTTTGCAAAGGGTGCGCTCGCGTGCTCGCGTGTGTGTGCCTGCTAGTTGATTAGTTTATAATCGTTATAATCGCACATATCGAGTTGGTTATCTGATTCGATATTTTTGCACACCCGCTCTATCTTCTTTTCCGTTCGTTCGTGCGCCATATTAATAATCGAGAAAAATGAGCTGCTTAGGCGGCTTTTCACAACCTTTTTGCATCTCAGACACATTTCACACCCCATTAGGAGTGTCGTACGGTAAGATGAGAAAGGTGAAGAAAACAGCACAAACACACACGCTCAAACGTAGCCCAAAAATCATCATAAGCAATTTAAACTAATGCCTACCGGCGCTTGCACCTTGGGGTTGGATTATTTATTGTTCCGTAATAAATTGTTCCACTCCACTCCGTCTGGCGGCTCTGTGTGGAGTACATCTTTGGACGGGCCCATCTCGTAGCTGGAGCGTTGGAGCGACGAACTGGTGATTTCGCACCTCGTACGATAATGTCGCAACAGCGATGATGATGAGCCTACGTTCCATCGGGGCCATGCTATCGAAGCGTTATGGCAAATCTTTATATCATCCCTAAGATCAGAATGCGGTTGAATTGTAAGCGAAATGGGCGAACCGACACGACACGTTGGGTTTGATTAACTTTTTTTTTGCAAAGAGCATGATTTATGGGAGTTTTTTTCCTCGAATTTTAAGGTTTTTAGAAATGGTTTATTTAAATACATTAATGTTATGTCTACACTTATTTGCGTATTAATGAGCATGGGAAGTTCATTCCTCTTGTTTCTATAGGGTATTTAAAGACAGCTCTTCTTGAAAAAATGATTCTATTCCATTCAAAACAATTGTCATATATTGTTTCATCTGTAAATCATCAAATGTGTCTCATCTTCAGTATCTTGTCTGAAGAATGTTTTTTTTTTATAATAGAATCACTCAAAGAATATTCGTACTTCTAAAAATCAGTTACGTTAATATTATCAAGATTTTCAATAGCTTTCATCTTATTTTTTTATTTTTCTCAATGATTGTAGTTTTATAAATATTTTCAATACATTGAATAATATTTTAAAATTCTATGAGGCTCGCTCTTGACTAGCTGTGGTTTAATTTCCCTTCAAAATTTAATTTCTTGCTATAGCGATTGATTATAATTTTAATGTCTTTGAATATATGGCCACTCATGCTAATATTATTATAATTTCAAACATTAAGTTTCCGTTGACAGTGATATTAAAACTAAAAAAAAAAACAAAAATGCTGGCCGAATGGCCTGAACAATAGTTGAACAAGAATTTAAAGAAACAACTACAAAAAAATAAGTTTTATTTCTTCTCTTACCCAATTCCGCCAACAATAACCATTTTCCTACACCGGTATGAAAATAATCGTTATTGACAGTTTATTGCGGTGCGACGAAACCACACCCAAGGATTACAACGCAGCTGTACTGTAACACCGGTTTTAACAATAAGCCAACACGCAAGCAGAGAAGAAAACACGCTACAGCTCATCCCTTTCAAACCATTTGCCCTGGCAGCAACATTCGCACGAAGAACGCGTTCTCCCATCGACCGTTGGGCGCTGGCGCCTATCGTACCGAGCTGCGCCACGATTCGCCAGCAAAAGCTGCGCGCAAGCCCTTCTTCGTACGCTCGACTCCGCGGGTGACAGGAAGCAGCTTTCACTCATCCATGGCACGGTTCCAGCGCACCGCGAATTTTCTACCTTTTTGGCGGCCATTTGCAAAAACGCGACGGGATACTTGCAAACCTTCTCGGTAAGCAAACGGGGAGGTTCCCACCGTTTGGCACTTCGAGCACACCGAACACCAAGCAGATAGAATGCAATGAGCAAAATGGGTCGTACGGTGCGATTAACAGTGTGGTACGCACCTGGCCATACGGCTAACCTCGCGCCATTTCAATGCGCAATATGATTCAGTGTTGATTGTATTCCCGGCACCGGGGTTGGAAGCGAAGGTAGGACGGAATCTTATAACCCAACCCGTCGACAGGATGTAAAACCTACCCCCCCTACCAACACAAGCAGATAAACCGTCCAATGCGAGCGAATTAACATCAAACGGGCGAAGCGATATTGAGGGTTTTAAACGTGTTTATTTGCCTTAATACACAACTAACGCGTGATAAAGATAACATCCCTCCCCTGCATGTGGCCTGCCCGGTGTACGGTGCGGTACAATAAAGCCACAATAATTATTGTCAGGCCAGATTAGCGAAACCACCGCATCAAGTCAAGGCAGCAAGTGATCCACATGTGATCATCAAGCATTCCCAGTTCCCAGACGGTGACGCTCATGCTATGCAACGTTTTCATCATAGAATGGCACTATTTACTGTACGCTTGAGCCGTTAGCACACTTCAAAGAAAGAGTGTGGCCTCGTACGTGTACAAAAGGGGGTAAGGTTACTTTTTTTTTTAACTAAAAATAGCTATCATAAGTTTTATCTCCACCAACGAAATTGTCACCATACTTATGCCTATCCGACATCGGTTTAGTTCACATTCCCAAGTGAACGTATGGCTGGATAACAACTGCAAATACGGCATCGAAAGCAGGCGGAAAAAAATAATACCGAACCAGCCCAATCAAATCCTAAAACCATCGCGCTTCAAGCGTCAAGATAATCACTCATAAAAGCACCCCCAATCCCCCTTCGATAGCCCACCCCTCCACCCCCCTAAAAGCCCGCTGATGATTAACCGGGACAGCAACGGCTCTAGCGGCATCCTCAGTTCCTTAGGTGGATTGATTTATAGGTTAATAAATTTATTAGATGTGATTTGAGTATAAATTAGTCAGCCGGGGCTAAAGTTTTCGCCCGTGTGCCGATTAGAAGATCCGATCGGAGGATAGCAGTTCAGCCACGGGGCCTGCGTGAAGTCTTCATCTTTACCGGGCCGCGATGTCTCTAACCCGATAGCGTCACTCACAAGCGGCGTTGGTGGGGGTAAAGCGAATGGCACGCAGGGAAGTGATTATTTATGCAATTAAAGAGAGTTTTTAAAACGAGTTTCGACGTGGCAGATATCGGTGTCGGTTTTATTAATGGCTTTTGTCACTGTCGGTACTGTTGGAGGTGAGTCAAGTTTTCGAATAGCGCGAATGGAAAATATTAAATTTTGGGTAACGTTGCTGGTAAAGATGACGCCCGTTACGTTCCAAGTTAGTAAAGGGGTTGTGCTGCAAAAACAAAAAACATCCTCTAACGCAACTGTTTGACAGCGGTGCAGTGCGCTTTAAGTGACCCCAAAAACGTTCTAACGCCGGTGCAATTTACCACGCCAGTAACTAGCACACTTACACCCCGGGGATGGTGTTGAACCGTTAATTGTTTGTTAATTATTTTAACAGCAAAACGAAAAAAAAACACACGTCTCTAGTACCTGTCAGTGCATTATGCCTACCGTCACCAGTACTTTCCAGTTGACAAGTCTTTTCCGCCCCGAAAAAAAAACCGGGAGGGCTTAAATTCGATCTTGCAGTTTTCGTACGAGCAAAGGTGGAGGTTTTTCCTTCCTATATGCACAACGAGGCTATGCTAAAGGAGCGGGTTGATTGTTTTTCCTTTTTTTTGTCCCTCCCCCCCCTCCTCCCTTACCCTGGGGAGGCTCCCGGGGGAAGGATCGATTAATCGTTGCATATATGTGTGAAAACCGTAGCCAGGTGATGACGCTCTAGTGGATAGGGGTGAGGCACTCCACCGTACCCACGCTGTCAGGGTTGATTGGGTAATGGATTTTCGTTATCGGCTCTGTTCAAGCGTAAAAACTAACGGACAGACGATCGATTCGATTGACGGGTTTTCCTTCCTTTTTTTTTGTTACTTCAACGCTGTTTTTTGTAGCTCAGTTTCGTTGGTGGTTACCCCCAAAAAATACAAAAAAATAAAAAACAACCGGGCACATTTCAGTTTCACTTTCATGTGTTACCTGAAAGTGTATTTATGTCTTCCCCCTTTTTTTTTTTCTTCACCCCTATTTGCGTATCCACACTGAGTGTACACTTCCGCAAGGAAGAAAAAAAAAGCGACCAGCTTATCGAGCATTGGGGCAACAGCAATACCGATTTCCAGCGGTGTTGGTGTTTTCGGGTTGGGTGTTTTGTAGCAAACCGACAGCGGAATCGAATAAGCTTGCTGATAACTGATAAGCACTAATCGGGACATAATCAGCGGTGCGCTTAAAACGAAACCATCCCCCCCTCTTTGGGTGCTGGACGAGCCAATCGATTACCTGTTAGGGTGAGTCCGAGCTGTAGCAGTTTTGACAGTGGAATGCATTATATCTCAAAATTTGCTTTCAATTAACGGAGTACAGATCGAATCCATCATTACAGGTGAATCTCAAATTGAGCAGGAAGAAGTTAAAATTGTGTAAAGTCACGTCCAAAAAGGGTGAGAAATAAAGGAGGGCTTAAGTTACACCAGGTGATATTAAGATTATCCTGATCCATAACTCTTGAACTCGCCCCAATCTCAACCTCACCCATAAACCGTGATCGATTCGATAAGAATATCAAAGCAACACAACGTATTCCAAGTATGAGCTAATTTTAAATTCTTGAGCACTCCAATAAACGCGCAAAATAATGCCTCGCGTCATCAGCGAATGCGACCTACAACTCATCACCGGCCGCTTATCAGCGTGCGTGTCTGAGTGTGTGTGTTTGATGGGTGGGAAAGCACTTAAAAAATGTAAACAAACCACCATGTCCATATTCCGTTCCCTGTCACCCTGTCCAACCTCCCGCAAAGTCATCAGTCACCTAATAATTGCTAGAGAACGTTACTCATCATCGTGTGAACGAGCTGATTGGTAGGTTTCGGACCAAGATTATCCTACGGCAACAACAAAAAAGTGAACTCCAAGAAGTTTTACTAACGGACGAAACAGAAAGGCATGTTGTGTCTTAGATGACAATTAACAGAAAACCTGCTCGCGTCTTCATTCCATCATGCGTTGGGACAAGACACATTCTCTCAGCGTTGTAATGCTCATGTAAAAATGGTTTTAATTGCACTTTCCCTTAATTGAAAGCGGTGATCCCTGTTGTACCGACTGGAGTACAACATATGCCGTACGGTGATTATTACCTTCTCTCCCCCACAAACACATACACACACACACTCGCACATTTAAGGGAGAGCCAGCAGAATGTTCTTCCCGGTTCCATGTCACTGAGCAGGAAGGTCTGACTTTCAAATAAATATAAAAAAAACAGTCACAATCCTGGTACCAAGCTAGACAAGCGCATGTGAAGAACGTTTGCAGGAAGACGCTTTTCACGCATGGCTTACGCAACCACCACACCGCCACCATATCCTGGATGGACACCCCTATTTGTAACCTTAATGTCTACGCGTCGCTCCCCGAGCTAGAAATGCCAGTACAAATTGCAGCCCACCAGTACACCAATACATCCCGAATGCATCGGGAAAGAGTTCGGTCAACAAAGAGTTCATCCCCCAAAATGCAATATGCCGCCTTGCACTCAACCCGGCCCGGGAAGGTAAAGGGGTAGATGCAGTTAAGTAGATATCGAAATAGATTATGTTAATTGCAGGCTCAACCGTACTGCAAAGCAGCAGGACGCACGATGCCTGATGATGGTGATTATCATTATGATTATATATTGCGCTACATAAATAGTTTTCTGTCTCATTGCTGCGAACCCCGAAGAAGTTCTGATGTGTTTGCATATGTCCGAGCGAATCTCTTGCCGGTGTCTTCTTTTTGCTCTGACCCCGTTTCTTTTTTTTTTGCACAATCAGCAATGGTTTTGTTGTTGGGCGTGGAAGGGTATTAACTATTCTGTTCGGCTGATGGGCTGGGTTCGTATTTGACGGTGACTAATTTAAGTCGGAAGTTGTAAAAAAACACACTCGAAGTGATCCTTCCCTAACCTATCCGTTCACTGACCCTTGCGTTCGATGGCCGTTTCGTACTGGTGATCGTACGGGGATGATGATGATTTCTGTTGCCGCTGCTAATTCGAAAGACGGAAGCACCAACAAGATTGTTTGGAGTTGGCTTAGAGGGAAGGCGATTCTTATGGATATTGTTCGTGCGTGTGAGAAAAGCGTAAGACGAATATAAGCGGATAGCGCAGGATATAAACGAAAGGGTAGCCTTAATTTACTCCTGAGTTAAATGTCATTTATAGTTTAGAAAAGCGCAGAAAATATTAATTCTTATTAAAAATTCTCTAAGCCTCAAATATTGTCTTCAGGCTCTGATGTTTATTGAGAAGAGCAATCATAAGGGATTTTATCCAAAATGTTAATGTCTAACCGTCTCATTGAGCCTCAGAAGCACACATCAACCATAAATAGAAGAAAACGGAAATAAAATTCCATTTTCCCATGCATACAACACACTCGTAGTCATTTGTTTCGGAAAAATTAGCCTTTTTTCCATACTTCCTGACCTTAATTACCGATTGATCATCCGTCTCCGCTAACACAGAGCTCCCGGTTACGGTTCGGTACCCACCACTAGATGGGTTTGGCCAGGCCTGAGCACGTGGAAAATCCAACAGTTGTATAATACGGCGCACCATTCCAAGCGCATCTTCTCACGTTCGCATATCGCCATAAATCGTTAACCGAATGCAAGGACAACGGTGCACACCTTACTTTTTGTTTCGGCTTTCGATTCTTGAAGCATGAAAATTCGATAATTTACTCTCGCGCTTGGTGTTATGGGTAATACAATTTTTCGAATTAAAAAAACAAACCCCTCCTATTACAAATCTATCGAACAGCAGCGGTGGGGCATGTGCAGCGCCCATCCGCATGCTTAATCGAAAGTGACGGTACGATGGAACGCACGGATCCTGCGTCCAGCGATTGTTTCATCCCGCAAAAGAAAAAAAACCCGCAGCAGGAAGTTAATTTCCAACCGCTGCTTTTATTCCCTCCACCGAGGGTGGATTTGTGTACAATCAAACTGTTGCACACCGTCGTAGCCCACGGTGCGTGGTGACGCGCCCGAGATAATGACTCCGCTGAGGGATGGCTTTCCGAAGAAGAACAAAAAAAAAAGGTCACATTAGGTGGGTTCGAGAAGAATGTTGCAAGTCCTGCATGTTCTTGCGTTCTCCCCTATCGCCCATTTGCATGAAGGAAGTAGTTTCTTCGCTAGCCGATCGGAAAACGAGGGTTGCCACAGAAATGGCACACAGGCAACTCCTGGCGTGCTGGTGCCGTTGAAGATAATGTAAGGAAATAAGATCCTCTTCTAGAAACAGGATGAACTAATGGGCCCTCACTGTTTTGCGTTTTTGAAAGTATCGTCCCCGCGACATTTCCCTTTTATTTTGCCCCAAACGCCCCGGGCCGAGGATCAATTCGTCAGTTCGAACCCGTACCCCGTTCGCTCCCGTAGCAGACCATGCATGGCTCATCAGCGCAGTGACATCTGTCAATTTAGCTTCCTGTCATTGTTGTTTCGTACACGTACGCGCGTACGTTTTTCGTCTTTCCGTTCGCACTCGTACCGAGAGGGGTTTGCGTACTGGCAGGACTTCCGGTCAAGATCACAGAGAAAGGGGAGGGGGGGAGCTTTTTACGGTTGTGCTCATCCATGGAGCGAATGGTTGTGCTCATACATACGCTACGAGCCAAACTGCAATAAAGTGGAGTCGGTCACTGTTGTTAATCACAATCCCAAACATTACACCGTGCCCGCGGAAACGGTTGTTCGGGAATTTCTTCCCGGGGCTCTGGGGGCCACACTATAAACGCCAACAATCGTACGCATCTGCAACCAAAACCTCCCCCGGGTAGGTCATAAATTAAAATCCCAAAACTGATAAAATCCGCGTTTCTATGTATTAAAGGATTATGTGCAACGGGTACAGCGAGCTTAAGGGAGTCTGGGGACGTGGAGAGTGTTTGTACGGGTTGCGTATGGGTTTACATGCAGTAGCCACGAACCCGCACCGAAAGGGTGAGAACTAAGCACCACATGTGGCCCGCAACACCAGGTTGAAGCGGATCAAACCTCCAGCAATCGTATTGGAGTTGCATGTGGAGTTCGAATTTCCCAATGCCCTTTCAGATGACTGTGGCTGTATAGGCGTTTTGAGTTGTTGGAACTATTTTTAAATTCATTTTTTAATTTTTTATTAAAAAACTGCATCAAAAACCTCCAAAAGTAGAAATTTTATTTTTGAGATACTCTTGGAATTGAATTTCCCAAGAATTCCTCAACAATGAGTTTAAAAGGCTAGTAATTGACGTGTTTTCAAAAAAGTTGTGACATTTGCAGTCCGTATTATCTAAACTGAATCTTGAATATTCCCGAAAGTCAAAACTCTAGTCCCTAACTTCTTCAGCTGTACGAGTACGGGTAACTCCCCAACCAACTGAGCACATTCTCGTCCATAATTCTCGCGCGCTAATGCGCTCGCACTATTTGTCCACCGGCACATCTTTTTTTGTGCGCTTTTTCGCCAATCCGGGTCCAGCACTATATGTGCGGCGGTACCTTCTCGTACCTCGTTTTTAGAAGCTTAGCACAGTTAGTTCAATGGATAAATGGCAGGCCGCGCGAGCAAAACAAAAAAAAGCATGGCCCCGGCCCGAGAGAGCCGAACCGGCCTCGCATTCGGAAAGAACGGTAGCTAATCCGCGGAAAATACGGACATGCCATTCGACCGAGTTGGTGGTCGGCGAGGCCACTGTTAGGTTAGTTTGTGTCTCCCTTTGTTTCTTCTGTTTTTTTTTGCTGCTTTTCGCCACCCGTCCTAGTGTGCGTTTGTTAGGATGAAGGATTTTTGTTGCCTCACCTTCACTATCGAATGGTATCGGTCCGCTTCAACGGTGACCTGCTATTTGGCCATTGTTGCAACGTTGTAATGCGCTCGCGAGAAAGCTCTTACCGTACCCAAAACCGTGGGGGAAACTGAGAAAGGGGAAAAAAACCCACACGATCGAGTGCATATTTTTGCTTTGGCGGAGCAAATTAAACCCATTCCCGTTTTGGTTTGCGCGACACTAAGTGCTGACAAATGGGAGCACCAGAAGTCGAGACACCAGAAGCAACACACACTTTCACGCCACAAATCATAACGCGTGCCAGCGTCAGCTACCTGGTATCAATCGGGATGGCGGCATCCATCCGGTTGACGCCGTTTGTTTTCTGCACCGAACCCGGGTGGGAGTCCTTTTATGCTGACCTTCGGGATGGATTAGTGCGGGGTAACACGAGGTACGCGGTTCGAGCTTGCGCTTTTAAGCTTTACACTGAGTGCGGTGATACGATTTACGAGCCTTTTTTTTTCTTTTTGTTTTGGTTTTCATCCAACTCGCCACCGCGTAACGGTGTGTTGAGGGTATTGTTTCCTTTTTTTTTCTCTCTCTCTCTCTCTCTCAACTCCATCATGCTGACAACATACTCCGGTGGAGAAGCGCTTGGAGGAATTAACATAAATTCAATCGCAAATCTTAATCATTAACTGACCGTAGCGTAGAGTCTTCCGTTTTTTTTTGTGTCTTTCCTCCCGTTGTGGATATACCGCGTTATCAGCCATAAAACAGACACACACACACTTTTATTCGATTGGGAGCTTTATTATTAAAATGTATTTTATTTTATATGCCGCTTTGGTTGGTTGGCTTTTGGCTCACCGCGATAGGGCAACCGGCAACTCGGTCAGGTTAAAGCGAACGACAGATGCGGCTTAAAAGATGGAAGCTTTATGGATTAAATCATTCACGGACATGCCTTCCAACCGGGGGGCGATCGAGATGGAGAAGGTTTTTCGCTAATCCTTCAACAATTTTTT
>AXCM01009108.1:0-10880 GCA_000473375.1 Anopheles culicifacies | reverse complement strand
TTTTTTTTGTTGTCTCCGTAGTGTTCACAGCCGATAACACCTCACCCAACAAAACAGAAAGATGGCCCCACAGCAGCGTATCCGTATTGCCAACGAGAAGGCAAGCAAGAACATCACGATGCGTGGCAACGTGCCCAAATCGTCGAAGAACACCGAGGAAAAGTATCCGGTTGGACCGTGGCTGTTGGCCCTGTTCATCTTCGTTGTGTGCGGTTCGGCGATATTCCAGATCATTCAATCGATTCGTATAGCATAAGGCGGACAGTTCAATTTACCACAATTCTCTTTTTCGCGCTTTCCCCTTTGATTTGAACAGGGTAACGCGAATATTGCTTTTTCTGTTGTTTTCCATTCCCACTTTTATATGTGAGCCCGCCGAATGGGACCGGATTGGCCGAAAGTATGTAATGTATTGTTTTAGTTTACGTGTCTCCAGTGCGTTGCGCTGCCAATGGATGCCGTTTCCAAGATCGCTTGGTATAGTTTTTTTTTTTTTTTTTTGTTGTACATTGTCTCTGTCTCTGTTTGTAAAATATTGTGATGCGTGACTCTACGTTGGAAGGTGTTCTTCCATGCCACTGACTGATACTGTTTGTTTTTTGTTTGGATAACTTTGACGCTGTGCAGCTAGGGATGACGGTGCAAACTATGCACTCTGTGTAGGATGCAAAAGCCCAACTTGCTAGCATGATATCGGAACTTGCCAGCGGTACATCATGGTTTTCCTCCGTTTTCATCTATGCTTTTCCAATTCTGCCTATGAAAAGGAAGCAGGAATGCATTGCTTATAGAAGCAGCGAGGAGTTTGGTCGAAAAAGAGAAGTTCTTTCAAACACATTTCGCACAATTCCACGCCCTGGATACATAGTCAGGCGCAGATATAGATTAAATGGTGATGCAATTTATTACTCCAGAATCTTCTGCCAGCAGAAGTGTACGCAGAGGTAGCAGGCGAAAAGCGTCGGTGTGGGAAGAGTATGTAAACGAAACGAAACGACACAAAAGCCTTGCCACATCACAAGCGCGTTCTCCCTAGCCTTAGTGAGGATCGAACCGGGAATGAACCGTACGGTACATGCCAGGAAGGAGCCAGCGAGGCAAGCAGAAGACGATTCCCGAATCCCGAAAAAAAAAGACCAACATGTTGCTTTCTAGACCAAGGTCAGACGTGTGCCGCGTGTGCGAAGTAATAAAACATGTGGATAAAGCATAACTAAACAAAAAACAATACGAATCGCGTAAACAAAAGAATAAATACCCTCACACAAAATACACTCAAACAAAACTCCGTTTTTCGTATACTTTCGATGCGAATCGTCGCAGGAAAATTGCAGTATATACATTAAGCAAGTGATGCACTCAAACTGACAAAAATAATTTGGTGAAAATTATATATTATCAATGTGAAAATATCCTTTGCGCCTTTTTATTCCTTCTCGAACAATCTTCCGAAACAATAAAAAGTGTTTATAATTTGCGCGCCATGTAGGTGTGTGATTGTTTTCGCAATAGCCGGGCACACCGACACCTGCATCAATATCGCGCGTGTACTACGACGTTCCAGGTTCCTGTTGCAGAGCATATTTTAGCAATCGTTGGCGCAGTTTACTACGTGGACCACCCTTATCTCCCTCTGCCCAGTGTCGTTGACATTGAAAACATTCTAGTTTGAAGACGTACATCATCTACGCAGCAACAGGCTGAAGTGGAGTGGCGATAATAGCAGATTGAACTCTTCTGCTCTCGTAATACGTCTTCCCGTATCTACTGCCTTACATTGGCCAAAATTGGCGTGTGATTGATAATTCTCATTATTTTATAATTCTCTTTTTTATGATTTAAACTATTATAAAAAGAAATACCTCTAATTTGTTAGATTATTTCAATTAAACTAATATGTGATAAAATTGGTTCGTAATTAACGTACTCGCACCTCAAATTCATTCCATACGAGTCACACACAATGTTTATGTTGAGCTTTGAACGCTCGCTTCTGCAAGTCCTCGATAGTATAGTGGTCAGTATCCCCGCCTGTCACGCGGGAGACCGGGGTTCGATTCCCCGTCGGGGAGGGAAAAACTTTTTTTCTTCCACCTTTCTTTTTTTTCTCTTTATTATCCTTATTTATACAAAATTGTATATTAGTTGCCATTTTGCAATATTAATTCGCTTCCCTTTTCAGCCACAGCAATCACGACAGAGTTTGGTGTTCCGGATACTGGAGCAGGGAACACACTTGCATCAACGACTCGCAAACCATGCACACCGTTTACCCTGTTGGAAAAAGGACCCTTTTTTTTTGAAATTGCAACTCAACACACCAATGGTTCATACTGACCTAAGCTGATTATCGACCACAGCTTCACCATCCTTCCCAATCGCCGCCGTTCCACCGGGATGATGTCCAGTCAGGGCTGACGTACGAAGAATACACTCCAGAAACCGATCCGAAGGCTCCTCCTTCGAGTCCACCGGTGGACCAAAATTCGAACACCGTTTTATGTGGGGCCAGTGCAGATGTGCACCAATCTTGCGGAAAGCTTCCGTTCGTACGGTGCGCGCTGCCAATCGGATAGCCTTGATCATGCACTCAATATCGGCCCGATTCTTCAGATAGTTTGGGTTGAAAAACGGTGCACTGTCGATGTGACGATCACGAAGAAAGATTGCACCACGACTGGACGGCTGATGGCAAGTGCTGAGGAAAAGGAACCCTTCCTGGCTGGCATTTTGATACGAAGGGAAAAACGCACGAAACGTGTCTTGTTTCATGTTGGACACGTGGCGTAACGCTTGCTCATCGACACTGCCCATCCCGAACAGGATAATCCCATACTGACCATCACGTGGCCCTCCAATACCGGCGATGGCCGTGGTGGCCAATACACCTTGCCCGTGCTTCAGATACTGAAGGAACGAATCTACCGATAACACTTTATCCACCGTTACACTGGCCGTGACGTTGATGCTCACGAACAGCGGTAGATTCAGATGGTCGAAATAATTCGCTCCCACGGCTGGGGAATCGTGTACCAGTTCGATACCGTGCCGTTTTAGCTCGAGTTTCGGTCCAATGCCGGACAGTTTCAGTATCTGTGGTGTGTGAAACGCTCCCGCACTGAGGATCACTTCCCGCCCAACTGCGACGTTCACCGGTGGCTGACCTTTGCCGATCGTTTGCACCAACACACCCTTCGTTCGGTTGGTTTCGTCGAACAGAACTTTCGCGACGGAGGATGATGTGAGAATGGACAGATTGGGACGACCAAAAGCGGGTCGCAGATATGCATGGTAACTGCTCCAACGGATTCCATTGCGAATCGTGTATCGGGCGGGTCTGAAATGATATCCATGGCCAAGTTCTTGGGGTGCCTCGGTAAACACCTTGGCTAGGAGTGAATCTCGTGTGTCCACCTCCGTTACGTGTAAACGGTTTGCGGTGGAAAAGTGTCTTTGCTGTGTGGCCACTTTCCGCGTGCAAAAGCTAATACTAGCATGCTTCTCACTTTCCGACAAAATCGATGCATAGTGGGTGTTTGTCTAAAATTAGTGAGAAGTTACCGTAAATCGTATCAAGCGTATGTGGTCTTACCTCATACAACTCTTCACCGGTAAGCTCCTGGTTGCAGTCCTGCTGCATGTCGTCTTCGTAATGATCGCTGTTCTCGGACGGATAGTTAAGCTTATCCAGATAAGGTTTCATTGCACGCCAGTTCCAATCACGTGCACCCAGCTGTTCCCAACGGTTAAAATCCTCCGGAATGCCCGTAAAGTGGAGCATGTAATTAATTTGTCCCGAACCACCTAATCCTTTGCCACGTGGTAGCAGTTGTTGCTGTAAATAGTTGTTTCCGATCGATATCGATACTAACAGCGGGTTCAGGGGTTTTCAAGCGTATCTTACATTGTTCCCCAAACCGTAGGAAGAATACTTCTGGGGTGTCGTACGGAATGCCCAATCGTACTTGGTGCCCTGCATGGCCGTGCTTATCAGTGGAATGATTGAAGCTGCCCCAAACGTATCACCAGCTTCCACCAGCAACACCGTAATGTTCGGATTTTCGGATAGCCGATTGGCCAACACACATCCCGCCGTTCCGGCACCCACTAGACGACAAAAAGGGACGCATTTCTTATCAGCTGTTTGAAGCATTACAGATGCCGATTTAGTTTACCGATTACGTAGTCAAAGGACCGATCGCGCAGTACGTGTGGATCGCGTATTTGGTTGGGAATCATTTCCATCCCAAGCCATATCCACAACAGAAGCAAACCACTACCGATCAACACGCTCGTCACGAGCGTAGCAAAGAGCATTTTTTTCACACAACCCATCGCGCCCAATCGTTCACTTGATACTGACCCCTGCTGGTAATGTTTTCCCGCTTGTGCTGACGACCAAAAGTGGTCGATGGATTTAATCCTATTACGGCGCTAGAAACGTGCCGACTGGAGCTATTTTTATGGAAATATCGAGCCATTAGGTTGATGTTACAGCAGTCTGTAGAAACAGCTTTATTGCCTTAACCTTTCCACACATTTGCGCAGGCGAGTTGCGTTTTTGTTTCTTTTCTTTTTACAACGTGTTTTAGTTTCTTCCTTACACTCTAATCCTTAACGAACGAAGCGATAAATCGTACACAACACACAAACACTTCCTTTACGCACGAAGCATTTCCTCATCATCCTCGAGCGCGGCCGATTCTTCCAGCTGCTTCTCGAGTTTGCGGGCATCGACGTACTGGATTTCCTCCTCCTCCTCTTCGGCTTCCACGTCCATCAGAAGGGCCGATTCCTGGGCTTCCTCCTTCGCACGACGCTCCTTCAGCCCGATGGCCGGCGATCGGATGAGGGAGATGTTCTTCTGTACGTCCACAATGTCGCGATGTATCTCGTACTCGCGCGCCTTTCGCAAACGCTCCATAACGAAGTGACACTCGCGCCGATGCTTGATTTCGTTGATCTTTTTCACCGCCTCGATCGTTTTGTTCCACAGTTCGCGATCATATTTTACCGGTACGTTGCGACGCTTTTCGAACTCGAAGCTCGGATCCACCGTGAGCTCCTTGGCGTTCGTTTTGCGGTACGCTTTGGTCCAGCGGATCTTGCGTGGGTTCTTCTTTTTGTTGAATGCACGGCGGCATTTGGAGCGGCAGAAACGAAACACCTGAAAAAGGATCAATACAAAAACGAAAAGGTATTACTGATTAGTGCATGGGAAGGCGCACACACGGGACGGTAAACAATCAGGCACAGCTCACCTTGCAATCGTTGCGTACGAAAACCATCCCGTGCCCGGGATAGATTTTGTTCGAGCAGAAAAAACACGTCTCAATACGCATTTTCGCGGCGTATTTAGAACGTTGCTAGCAGAAATATTCACTTAACTTTTGTTAAAATTTCTGTCGCAACATTTACGCCGTCGAAACACGCGTGTTGTTGCTGTCAAAAAGGACCGTTCTCAGGAGCAGGTTGGTGCACGATGGATCGTAAACGTCATGATGAACGTCATATTTTGACATTTCAAGGCATTAATTAAAAATACAAAATTTACGTAAATAAATGTTTATAAAATGCTTATTAACAACAAACAACAATGAAAACGATTGGTTTTGGCCATAATTAAGGCTGATAAAAGTGATAAAGATTTGTTTTTTCTAATTCAATAAATCGTATGGTGAAGAAACAGCGCCACCTAGTGGTGGGTACATTAACGACAGTTAGATTAATTCAAATTCATCGCCACATGCTTTTGGGTAGGTTTATTTGCTTCGTTTTAATTTCTAACTTAAGATTTCAATAAAATGACAATAACAAAGGGATAAATTAAAGAAACCCTCTAGAACGCTTTGTAGCGCCACGTAACGGCTGCGTCCAGCTGTGCAAAATTACCCATTTGCCGATCGGTCTATGTCCGTGAAACAAAGAAGTCTATATTAAAGTCGCGCTTGAATAAAACGCTGGGCGTGCTAAAAAAGCTAAAAAAGAACGCAGCTGAATCTCATCATACCCGCGCATGGTATGGGTTGAAGACATTCAACGCACGATCGTCGTGTTTTAGTGACGATCGTTAGAAAATCGATCTCGATAGACTGCGTTCCGTCGGATGCAGTTCGTCCCACAGGAGCACAAAACCGTGTACGGTGGTGATTAGATGTATCGGTGCGCTATTCCTATTATACAACCGCTCTGTTTGGTAAGTTATTCAGTGCTAGTGATCATGATCCTCAGTTGCGTGGTTCCAGAACGGTTCACCTAACAAGAACGTTCCAACAATTGATCCCGTTGGGAGTTTGTTGCACTTGGGCCATGAACTTGTGATTAGGGAACGAACGAAACGTTCGAATGCATTTGCAGCGACTAATGTAGTGGTGGGAAGATGAACACGGTACACTTTTCCGTGTGCACGTGCACGTGCATAAACATTCGCACTGCAACACAAATAGACAGCCGAATATTGATAAAATTAGCCAACAGCGCACAGATGTGTTCGTCGTCGTGGTTCGTTGTGAATGTGGAATGGCAAGTTCAGCGAACGTTTGTGTGTGTGTTGGCTGCATGATGTGATCGGGAAATGTGCCGGAAAATCCCGGAAATTAAATTCGCCTAACGTAACGCACATATTGATCGTGGTAACAATTTTGCAGAAGGAACAAAACATTCATCACAACGCTACGGGAAACGGTTTTGCCAGCAGCTGGTGCGTCTGTATGTGCAGTGAGAAAATGCTAATAAACCTCAACAACCGACCGGGTACGGTGCATGAATTCATCGCTCTCGTTGACAGCGAAAGTGGGAAATTGGAGGGTTTTCGTGACGTGAAGCCGTAATGATCCGTGCTGATCTCTTTGTTTAAATTGGTGTGAATTTGCTGCCAGACAGCAGACAGAAGTATGGCCCGAATTTTCGACGGGGTAGGTGGGTCGATCTGCTTTTTGCTTAATTTATGCTGCCACAAACAAGTTGAGGTTTTCGAACAGAAGAACTGCTACATTCGTCTGAACATTTGTCCAATAAATAAAAACTAATTACTGCTTTCTAACAGCGTAATGGAAAGGCCAGAATACACACCCAAGATTAGTAAGCACATACCCCGTCCCTGGGTGCTATTAAAGTGAACCAACGGCATTGACATCACCTTTACCTTCATGCGGATGTATCTCTGGCGAATTGCAAAATGCGTGATTGTTTCTCGACATAATTGCTTTGCTGTTGAGCATAAGAGACACATTTAGCTGCGTTCATGCACTGATTGTTTAACTACAGCGCAAGTCAGCGCTACTTACCACATATCCTTCCTCCTGTTCTTGTTTCTTTTTTTGTTCATGAAATTTGCATGACAATGTACTTCTCAACACACTGAAGATGAATAGTTCGCACTGCAGACCTTGATCTGTATCACAGCTTATTTGGGTGCGTAAGTCTCATTAGTGGCTTGCAAAAAGAAGTAATTTTAAGTAACAACGAATTAACCTGTTTTTTTCTGTTTGCGCTTACCTTGTCTATCTAAATCGGCACTTTTATAGCAGGTGCGCACTGTTTTGTGGATTAGAGACACACCGACGAAAGGAAAGTTCGTTGACCATCCGTACGAGATAACGCATCATCCGTAGTATCCATAGCGACCATTTTAGTGGCTGCTGTGAGCGCTTCGGATGGTCATTTATTTGTGTTTTTCTTAAATGTTTTGTTTGTTCAGTGTTTGATGGTTTAAGCGTAACAAGCAATGAATCTTTCGAACGTTGAGTATGTTTGATTGTGTTTCGCAAAACGGGAATTACCTCCCCCACACCGCCTGAAACAGAAGTGCTAAGGTTGTTGTTTTTTTTTGCCGGTTCTTTGCAGTGATTTTTCCTTCATCAGTATGGCCAGCTCCAGCAATAGAAGCGAGTCCCGCCGGCACGGGGCTTCATCGCATTCGCTTTCAACGACCATTCCAGGTTCATCATCCGCATCGTCCGCTACCACGAGCTGCTCTACCGGTTCCACCATTCCGTCAACGTCCAACGCGTCCACACTGGCGCTTACCAGTTCCAACTCGCGCCGACACGTGCTGTCCCACATTAATGACATCTTCAAGTGCACGATTTGCTTTGGCCGGTTGGAAGATCCACACCTGTGCCCGCAGTGCTCGAAGCTGTACTGTTACGACTGTATCGGGGAGTGGCTCGATTCGGGCATTAGCCAAAGTTGTCCGAACTGTAAGATTACGCTCCAGATCGATCAGCTTGTGAAGGTGCGTTGGTTTGATGATATTCAGAAACTGCAGCATAATCTGCGCACGCTTAGCACTTCCGACACGGAAGACACTCAGCTGCTGAAACAGACGAGCACGGGTACCGATACCGAGCTCTGTCCCATGCACGGTAAGCTAGTGAACTTTTACTGTTCCTCGTGCAAGCAGTGCATCTGCGAGGTATGTGCCACGGATGTAACGGAAGGACGCCATCGGGACCACACGTTCAAAGCTCTGAACGTGACTTACGAGCAGCACGTGGCTATGCTGAACAATGAGCTGGAAAAGGTAGAACACTATCGGGACAAGCTGGCCCTGCTAATCAACAAGATCGATCGTAACGTCGCACTGATTGGAAGGGTAAAGCATGTGAAGCACAAAGAGCTGGAAGCGATCATGGTATCTGCACTGAAAAGTCTCGATCGGCAGGAGGAAGAAAAGCTGGCCAAGCTACATGCCCACCAGAACGGTTTGCTGCATGAGATGGAAGATATCGATCTGAAGCTACAGACGATGCGTTGCGAGATGACGCTCTGCAGCAAGCCGGAACTCATCCAGATGAAGTCAAACATCTTCTCCGTGTGCAATGCCATTCGCATGAATCCGATCAAAGATTTTAAGCAGATCCGTGCTCAGGCCAACTTAAAGATGTAAGTTTCTATTCGATCGTGATCGTGAGGTACTCAATGGGGGGGTATATTTTCTGTGTTTTTTAGTGAAATTCCTCACCTGTTTGAAACGGGCATCTTCGTGGTGCATAACTTTTCCACCTTCGACGATAACAAGGTGTACTCGAACGAGTTCTCCGACTGTCTGGGACGTACGTGGCGCATCATGGCGTGGTGTGTGATATCGGAGGATCAGTTCGGGATCTATCTGGAGCTGGTTAGCGGAAGTCCTTGCTGGTATTATACTCTTCCTCCAGGAATTCCTGTTGAGGTCAAACTGATCTCTTTTTTTTGTTTTTAGGATGGAGTGTACGTTCCAGTTGATACATCTCGATCCGGAGAAGACCATCAGCAAAACCATCCGCCAGTACTTCGACAGAACACCTCAGAAAGGCTGGGGTTTGCGGGATTTCGTAACGCTCACCACGATTCTGGAGAAAAACTACGTCCGCGATAATGATTCGCTCGAGCTGCTGTACAACATACGGCCCTGTTCACCCAGTGACGCACCGATTACCCTGGATGCTGATGAATCGCTGAGTGAAAATTGAGTGAGGGAGGTGGTGGAATTGTAGAATCTCGAGCCAATTACGTTTGCTATTAAAGGTTAGGTGTTAGGATGAATTTTGTGTGAAGCTTGTGCCATTGCCAAATTGTGTTGTGAAACTTGTGTCATGGGATTTTAGAACGTTTTACGGAAAGACTGATAAGGGGAGGGAGGAAAAAACAAGCAATAGTAATATGTTAGTGTTGTAAGATTAAAATAAAACGATCATAAAATGTGTCAAGAGCCCGGGGGTACGGTTCGCTTTTGGCAGCAGGTGCTGCACCTCTAGGAAAGGGATATAAAGGCATATTTATTGTTATGATGTTACGCTACCCTCCACAACGGTACGGTACCACAACTCTGGCCGATCGACCGATCGGTGGTAAGAAAAAGTAAAAGTAATCACTCGTTGATGGGGTCGTTGCCAAAGTGTCTTTGATTTGCGGCTTGACCACAGTGCGCCATGTTTTTTTTTTGGGTTGCCGTTTTTTTTTTGTTGTTGTTATCCGGATTTCCCACTCCCAGCGTGAATGGGACGCACCAGAAGTGCCTGAGCGGTCTAACGACGCCAAGCGATAATTTCGCGTTTACTCTTCTTCGGTGCGATTCGATTGCAATCGGTCGCTGTACCGCTGACACCTTCGCCATCTGCAAGCGAACCGAGCGGTTTGGGGTCTTTGCCGAGATCACATACGCAACAGGGCCAACCTGTTCTGTTGCGAGTGCCGGTGAAGGTTGCACTGAAGACGCGTTCGATTATGATAATCGTCGTTCGTGAAAGGAGCCGGAGCCGGAGCTTCATACACAACACAACAACCCGTTCGTTCGGTCAGTGTAATTTCATTGTGATCATGATCATTGACGGGGGTGCGTTTGTATGGGTGACCGCTGTGTGGGCGAAGAACGCGGAAGTAAAGCCAGTAGTAGCAGACGAGCTCCAACGAAGATGACACAGGATGCGAATGGATGATGTGCAAAAAAAAGAGGAGCCTTATAGCCGGAGCTGAAGATAAGACGATAAAACGAAGACCCTTTCACCCAAGAGTAGGAAGGAACTTAAAAAGATGTTTACGAAACTCGCAGCTAAGCTTAGAGCTACGTTTTTTCTTATCTTAACCAAAACGAAGATATATGTTCAACCGTACTAAGTAGTTACAATTGTCAGCATCAATTAGAAGCAATTTCTTGGAAGTTTTAACGCTCGATGGAAAGTGCCGTGTGACATAATTTGCTTTCGTTCACCCATTCCATCGCCTGTGGAGAATGGTAGGTGCCAGCTTTTTTTTATTAAGGCAGTTCCCCAGGGAACCACCGAAAGCGGGTGAGCGGGTTTTAAAAACCCTGTCCCGTTCGTTAAACAGCTTAGGCGGGCTGATTGATAGAAAAGCACCGCAATCGTAGCCTGCCTAAACTGACCTATCCGACGGGG
>KI425034.1:0-11819 GCA_000473375.1 Anopheles culicifacies | reverse complement strand
TTTTTTGTACAACGTGCAGTTATCTACAAGAATCTATTGATTGATATCTATTGATGATAAATACAAAATTAAAAATATTCTGATATGTTTTGAGTGTAAATATATTAAAAAATACATGCGTTACAGCAACAAGTGATTATGTTTCGTTGTTATGTTGTTGAAAAAACTTAATATTGTTTACAGATAGAATAAAAAATTGCCCTTATTACATTACGGTAGAAAGTAGGTATTGGCACGTCAAAACACCTTTCGACAGAAGTTACCACGGTTCGAAAAAATGAATTGGTCGAGTCCAATGAAGTTTCTGTCAAGATGGGGAATCCGGCTGCCAAAGTGTTAAATCGAAGGAAAAAACATTAAACTAGTTATTGTTTGGCTCTGTAGCTTAAATTCAGCTGATGAAATCATGGATCTAGTTGCGTTAAACGCTGTTATTTTAAATATAAGCTTGTATATTGTTAACATGCTATTATTACACTTGGCAGGTGGAATTTTCTGTCAATAAGTTTTCAAAAATGATTCAAAATTCCGGAATTATTCCTGTAATGTAATATGGCTTAAGGGACAAAAATATGTGTTTTAGAGCCAAAAATTAGTGCCTTGAACATTGATGCACACTGTCAAAATTAGTTGATTGAGAGGCAAAAATTGGTGCCTTAGCTATTTGACGGCAATGACTGTGTCAAACGCTCGTAGCTCCTACAGACACACACTTTCCTTTGAAAATTTTGCGGTTTGATCATTTATCCCAAAACTTATAGCCTTTGTCCAGAACCTATCCAATGTACCAAATGTTGTGCTAATCAAAATTCGAATTTTTAATTAAGAAATTATGGAGAAGTTAGAATTGATTGGTTTTCCAGCAAATGGACATAAACAGAAAGCTGAATATTTTAAAGGAACTTTCAACAACTTCTATAAAAAAAACCCATAAATATTGAAAAATTACGATTTTTAATTCAAATTTGAAACCGTGGTTTTCAGCGCCAACATTTGTCAACGATTTGGCATCAAATGACAGCATTTTGTGCAGTCAGTTCAAAATCATGTCAATGTGCAATTTTTTAAAACAATTTCTGTAAATTGTGGTCGATATTGAGAAGCAGTTTCGTTTTCTTTGTCATTTGAGAAGGAATTTCCATTATTAAGGAATAAATTTAACAAAATAAATATAAATAAAACGATAATGTAACAATACCTAATGATAAAAATCTGGACGTTTTTAGTTCATGAGGATTAATTTTTTTTTTAATCACGTGACATCAGTTACGTGCTCTAGTTTGAATCAAACTGTGAAACAAAAATACGAAATTGTTGATTTTTGACAGCAAGGGGTAGATGAAACTCCTCGGAAAATTAGAAAAACACATTATATATCGGAATAAATTAATTTGTGCCTGCAGATCTCCAACTATTATTCATATTTTCAATTTTTCTAATGTTAGGGCAACAATTGGTACATCTACCTTTGTATGTGACGTCACATAAAGCCAAAGAACGAAAGAAACGCTCAACACCATGTAGTCCATGCGATAAGATTTATCTCAGGACGAACAGGAGACCTGTTTCTTCCACCTGGTTTCTAAAAATAGCGTCAAATACGTGAACTTATGAATATGCAAATATTCAAGAGCTTTTGAGGTGTCCACCAAAATTACTACTAATCTAGCGTAAAACCAATACATTAATTACAACCTCTCCATTTTTTTTTACAAAAGACTAAACAATAACAAAAACTAGTGCACTTGCACGTTATGTCATCTCAAGCCAGATAATTGTAGACGATCAATACATTTCCATTCCTTATCCGCGTAATCAATGTCGATGGGTTTTTTTTTTGTTTAAGAAAAGAAAACAAAACCCAATCCTGAAGATTGAGGCCTGCGGCGCGCGTTGATAGCGGCAGATGCGTACCAGAACATACACACCACACAAAAAAAACTTGTTTCGCTCCGAGCGTAGTACGCGTTATTGACAGAAGCACAAAAGTGGAAAGACCAGTTCGTTGATTGCTGATCGTGTTGCCCGATCGGTGTGTGAAAGATTCGTGCCGCGCTCGGGAACAGTATTGTATTTGCTGCCGTGCTGTGACGTTTGGGACGGAAGTTGAACCGGCGTCGAAGGCTTCATAAATCGTTTGGCATAGCAGACATTACGTGAGGTGGTGTTATACTGTCAGCGATGAAGAGTTTATGTGTTCCGAGAATGGAGACGCTTCTGTTGGTGATAGTGCTATCATTGGGATGGAGCGGTTGCATTGTGCAAGGTACGAAGCCTATCGGTTGTCCTGGTACGTATGATGCTAATGACTCTCTGTATTTATTTGTTTACTTGCCGGTCTTTTGATGCGATGCTTCCTTCACACTTCCGTAACATCAGGACGATTGGCCACAGAAAGTACGTATGAAGCTATGGTGCGCTGTAGATTTGAAGTTTGTGCTCTAACTTGTTTTACGTCTTCCTTTTTCCGGCAGAGTGTGAAGAATATAAGAATGTCGTTATTAAACGGCCGTCACTCATACCACTCACGCTGTTCCCAAAGCCGATCGAGTTCGAGGTGTACAACTGCACGAATGTCGTCCAACTGATCGTGGGAGGTGAACAGGCAAGGTACGGAGAGTTCCCGCACCACGCCCTGCTCGGCTATTCCCAGGAGGGAAACTCCCGGGATTACGCATTCCTGTGTGGCGGCACACTCATTAGCGATCAGCACATCATGACGGCAGCTCATTGTTTTTCCGAAGTGCAACCAACGGTAATACGGCTTGGCGAGTATGACATCAGGGCCGTATCGTTTGATGAGTATACCAGTGAAATAGGTAGCATACGGTTACATCCCAACTACAAGAATGGACGATCGTACGATGACATTGCACTGGTGAAGCTAAAGTATCCGGTAAAACTGTCGAAACACATCCGGCCGGCCTGTCTGTGGGAAACGGAGGATCGTATGGAGAGGCGCTTCATAGCGACCGGTTTTGGATTCAACGAGTCGTACGGTCAACTGTCCCCCGTGATGATGAAGGTGCAGTTGGATGAGTTTAGCGTCGCGGATTGTGACCGTTCGTTCCGAGGGGATCGCCGGGTGCGCAATGGTTTGAAGGATGGACAGCTGTGTGTTGGCAGCATTGTGGAGGGCCGTGACACCTGTCAGGGTGATTCGGGCGGCCCTTTACAGATTGTGTCCAATGCGAAGACCTGTTCGTATGCCGTGGTTGGTATCACATCGACCGGTGGCTTTTGTGGCATCGGTAACTCGCAGGCAATCTACACGAAGGTGTCACACTACATTGACTGGATAGAGGACAATGTTTGGGGTGCTAATGCGATGTAAGTGCGTTCCGAACCCGGGTGGAAGTGTGAGTGACTCAGTGTGCGAAAGGATAACCCACGTGACACGGTGTGAGGAGCGAGCATTGAATTGGCGACAACCAAGTGACTCAAACGATATGACGGATTACTCAAAATATAATATTTCTACAAGGTTTACAAAGGTTTGTTTTTATTTATTTCATTGCAAAATATGGTTTTTACAATTTTTATCTTTTTTCTTAACATCCATTATCGTCTAGCAGCTAAGTAACGTCTGATTTGTGTTTTGAGGATGTTTGTTTCACTACTTACCCTGATTCGTTACGTCTGTATTTCCCAAAAGGGGAAATCCCATCAACGTGTCTGTACATATAAACAACAGTGTGCAAGCATCTAAGCACCTCTATTTACAAAAGGTGTCGCGTGTACGTCAACATTGCTGACAACAGTATTATTCCAATGCTGGAAATCGTTAGTCCGTACGTCCGTCCAGCGCCACTGTCTTCGGTTGTGCTAGTCGTCATCATGGTGGTAGTAGTGGGTCCACCCGGCCCATCGGTAGTTGTAACGGATGGTTGCCCTTCCATGCGTATGCGCCACTCGATAGCAGGATAGATGGGCGAGTACCGTTTCAGGTACTCCTCTGTGATTTCGTACTCACCCAGCGTGAGCAGTTCTTTCGGTGAGCTAGGAAGCATATCGTACCCATCACCTCCATCGTACAGGAACTGGCTCAGCAATACACGATAGTGTTCATCGTCCTTCAGATCTTCGTACATCGGTATCTGACATCTGGCACAACGCACCTGCACCTGAACAACGCGCTGCATTGGTGGCCGCGTTAGGTCGTATACTACATGCACGCCTGCCATCTGCAGGAACTCTCCATAACCGGATACACCATCGTACCGATGGACGCTCTGCTCGAGCATTTGACGTAGCTGCGTACCGTTAATCTCTGTCACCACCATCGCATTGCCGAACGGAAGCACCGTCTTCAGATCCTTCATCGTTATCGGACCGGCGTTCAGTGATGCCCGTATACCACCGCCCTGTATAAACCCGATGGCAGCATCCGTCCAATACCCGTCGTTGTTCTGCTCGCGTGTTACCGCATGCGTAATGACGAGCGAGTCAGCGATCATGTTACCGATGTTACACTCCTCGAATCGACACCGGCTTGAGTCGAGAAACACGTTCGACTGTCCAATCTGTTCATCCAGCGCCAGTATGCCGGGACGGTAAAGCTCTAGCAGCTGCAGCACATCGGAGTCTCGCTGTACCGTACCATTGAGCAGCAGAGGTGTACCGTCCAGTTCGATTAGATTACCTTCCGCATCGAACTCCAGATGCAGATAGCCAAGGTATTTGGTGAATGCGTATGCCTGCACCACAGGAACTTCCTTTCCGGCAGCGTTTTTTACCATCACCGGGTACGGACCGGCCGGTTCTTCGACATCCGGAGCGGTACCACTGTACAGGAACGTGTGCGAGTGGCCACCAATAACCAGATCCACATCGGGACACTGAGCCGCTATTTCCTTATCGCGTTCCAACCCACTGTGACCGAGTGCAATCAGAATGTGAACTCCTTGCTCTTTCAGTGCCGTTGCTTCTTTGCTGGGTGAGGAAACAAACAAAACAGATTGTAAGGCAAGAAATGCGTGATTGTTTGTTATGTCACGGTTGAGGAAATGCGATTTGTACAGCGAGTTGCATACTTTTAGGCGTAAACGTAAAAGTATGCAATCTGGATGACAAAAACGCTCCACTTGGTGACAGTTTTGTACACTTACTTGATCGATTCGATTTCATCCAGAAAATTGACCGTATTGACCGGTGCCAGTTGTTGCGTTTCGGGTGTCAGATAACCGATCACTCCTATCCGCTGGCCCGCTTTCGTAAATACAACTGAGCGTTGCAAAGATTTGGTCGTTTGCATTGCAGGTGTGTTGGACAGATCAAGGTTTGCGACCAGCACCGGAAAGTCGACCTCTTGCAGGAAGGGAACTAATCCCTCTACACCCAAATCGAACTCATGGTTACCGAGGGACTGAAAATGATATTGGTGACGATATTAAGTTCCTTGCTGTCAAATGTACTCTAAGTCGATTTGCATCACTTACGATTGCGTCCGGTTTCAGCACGTTTAGGAAGGCGGCCGTTATGTTATCCTTGTACACCGAAAACCAAGGCGTACCAGTATAAGTGTCACCGGCGTTCAAATACAACACCGGAAGTCCACCGGAAGCTTCCATCGCTCGATATTCGCGAACTCTGAAAGATGATTTCATATTTTGTTTTAATTTAAATGAAAACGATCGTTACATTCTACGATCATCTCAGAGAGTAAATACTCACTTGTGCGCAACGCGCGCAAATCCTCCATAGCAACGGTTGCTAGCCACGTCGGACGGTTGACAGTCGTTGCTGTATGCTCCAGTTTGCTCGAACCGAGCGTGCATATCGTTGTTGTGCAGTATGATAAGCTCGAATCCACCTGCTTTTGGTGCCGCGAGACAACAGGTGGACGATGCCAGAACCATCACTGCAAGCGTTATGTACATTGTACTCCGTGCCATTGGAGTGTGTTCAGTCTTATGTGATTTTAGGATTGCGGTTAGGAAGAGAGCTGACTGCAATTATCAGCTGTTAAACGGTAATATGTGATTCCCGGTCGTTTGAAAGCAAGACCAAAGCTCTAGTTGATTGCTGAAAGTAAAAAAATGTAAGTCGTTTTTAGCTAGAACACTTTATCACTTTACCTTGCTGTAAACAATTACTTTAAGCTGATTACACTGATTTATCTTAAACACTCGGAGCTATCCATGCCTCTGCTCGGCAACGGAACAGGTATAACAATGATCTTCTCGTGACCATTGATGATCAGTCCAAGCGCCAAGTGGCCACTTCTACATTGTGCTATACTTTCGATAACAATTGACGCTTATCAAGCGGCCCGAATAGCCATCGTTTGAAGTTAGGTCCGTCTCCCCGGCACTTAAACGTGCGCTGCATGTATTCGCTAAGTCCAAGCCGCACAATTCGGACGGCGGCTTATCGTACGGCTGTACCGATATATCTCTGACGTCCTGAAGGAGAGTAACTAACACTGTTGCGTGCCCTATCTATCGCCCAATGTGATGATGATGGCCGCGTGCGCCATGGATGGTGCACACTGTCAACCTTGATTAATTGACAATAAACCCTGTTGTTATTTTGATCAAGTGCTAAACCGCTACGTATTATGAGAGTGTGGGTATTGGAGGGAAGAGTGGGGGATGTGTACAGGAGGACCAGTAGCAAAATTTCACAATGATATTTTTTTCATTAGATTGATTCATTCATGCAATCAATTTTACTCCAATGGAAGTTACATGAAGTTCTCTTATTATTTTATATTTATTTTATGGGAAATCGTCAAAAACTGTAACAAGCTGTAAACACTACGTCTGAGATCACAATACGCACTGCGTATCGTGGTTGCACTGTTTCACCACAGAGGGCGGTAATGTCGCTTGAAGCGTTTGAAAGATGACCGTTGAGAATATACGGTGTTTATCATTGATAGAAGATCGATAGGCTTTAAACACTACACGGAGCAAAAAAAAAAAAAATTTAGTTCGCCAAATCAGGAATACAAGTGGATTCCAAAAAAAGACCCCAAAACATTAAGAAGAAAAAAAATCTACTGCATGTCTCACCTTCTGATTGTGGAATCTAAATCGTATACAACTACAGCTGCCTCGTCCGACCGTTCGGTTTGATTTTGAGCAAAAACCAAAAGGAATGCAACATGTTCCAAACATGTAAGTCCCTTGTACGGAACGGTTTAGGACAAACTCATTAAAAATGGATGAGGCAAGAAGAAACGAATCTTATTGGTTTTACCTTTGCAACGAAACGTCTTGCTTTTTCGAGGCCCATAGCTTGGTGAATATTTCGCATAACTTTAAATGTGTGCAATTTTCGATTCAGAATTGAGTAAGTATGGATTTTTTTTTAAATTATCATCAAGCTACATTATTGATCGCTTTGTCAGTAGACATTTACTGAAGAGTTTAACCGTCAACCTCAATATCGTACGTGGAGAATACTGACGTAGCTTCAAGCATTCAACTTTGCAAACCAGTTTAATTCCTGTTAATTCCCGCTATGATTGACACACACATCATAATTAAGTGAGTCTCCTCACATCGCCATGCGTGATCACATTGTACAATTTAAGACACAAGATCCATGTTAATTGCTGCGAGCTGCTCATTGTGCTAATTTGCACAGCGAAGAACACACAACAGCAGTAGTACTGGATTAATATGTCACACTAGACGATTGCTTTTAGCTGATTTTTATTACAAATAACTACAAATAAGTATAGTCAGTGTTAAATATGAGTAGCTAAAATGAACATATGCTTGCTTCCATATGGCAATTCAACAACCAAACAATGGTACCAATTCAAATGCAAAGCACTGCAACAATCTCTTCCGTGAAGAGTTGGGCTTAGTTTGTTATCATGTCATTGTAAACGGTATCACGGAAATGACACCGCATATCGTTTAAATGGTTTATGACATGCCTTGTAAACATGGCCACATGCTTACGGTAGTATTATTTTAAAGAATAGTTTACTATCAATGGGGAGCTATAACATTATACATTTACTGGTTCTACTGGCGGTTCTTCAACAATTGTTTTATCTAGCGAATAAAATTGCCATCAATTGCAAAAACGAACAAAAAAATATGATTCACTATTTTAGGAGTTAAATCCTATTCAAACCTTTTCTAAGCTTCAGGCCATATTAACTGCATTGTTTCGTTGTTTCGCGTGACGGTTAATCTGTTCATGCAACCGTAAACACAACATTAACTAACAAAACAATACAAAATTGACTACAATTTTGCGAAAAATTCAAAATAGGAATGACTTCATAGAAATAAGGAAATAACACTTGTCTGAAAACGTAGCACGAGGCATCAATTGAACCGCCGCCATACAGCTAACTGCACTAACTACACGTGTTAGTTTTTTATCAGTAACGGTACGCTTTGTCCAAAGTAATTTCCTCTACACTGATTTTGTGTTATAAAAAACCGAATAGACCACCAGGTTCGTCGTCCACTGTACTACTTTCACTATCATCAGTGCGCCAATGTCACGTGCTTACAAAAACCTTCTGCTTCTCCCACCAACCTTCGTTTGCGCGCGGTGGCAGCAACGGACGCCACTCAAACACACACTCGCCAACAGTCGGTTCACAATTTACTCACTACCATCACCTGCAATACACGTCAACACTGACAAACCGTTAACTGGCGTGACGCAAATTTAAGAAGAAGCAAAAACACACACTAGACGATCATCAATCGAACGTTTTTTTTTCCCCCGATGTGTGCTCTAGTATACAATCCAACTGTCGAACGTTCCTCTGGGAGAAGATGGATATAATTAACCTGCCAATCGACAGTCTGGTCGATGCGCGTGTCTCCCGGTGTTCGCGATGACAAACGCGAAATGACGTACCACTTGGGGACGTACGGCACACGGACGTAGTACCGAAAACGTACGAAAAACAACCGGAACGACGGGCCAAATCTAGACAGGAACTCTTGAAGATGCATCCAGATAACCAGCCACACCGTTTTGCGTCGGTGACATTTAACCCCAACTTTTTAGCTTATGCACACACTTTTACAACATTCCTGTCGGTTGTGTCTCAAGAGCAAGGGTTCCTAAGGGTTTAGTTCCCCATCCCCATGGGGAACCACCGCTGTCAGAAGGGGAGCGTCACGTTTCGCATCCTGTTATCGACCGGCATCGGCACAACGAGTGATCTATTTTCGATCTTTGTGCTTGCCGGCACACAACAGCATCGCCGGAGCAATGGCGGAAGGTGTTGCTCTTGTTTTTTTTTGCCTCTACTTGACCTTGTTTTTTCTCTCTCTAGTTGTATCCTTTTACCACCGGTTAGGTTAGGCAAAACGCACACCGCATTTATTTTAGGCCAACGAGCGAGTAATGGTGTAAATAAAAAAAGAAGAACGGCATTGTCAACACAATGGATCTTGTTTTTTTTTCGTTTTTTGTCTGTTAAAACTCATGAAATGAAAAACATAATTTAACAATTCCAAAACGTAATCGAAAAACATCCACAGAATTGAACACAAAATTCGTAACGCATTGTAACGGCAACTACAGACAGACGAAAAACAATCATTTCCATCATTTCCAGCGGTAATCTTCCGGCCACCACTTATCGCGTGTATCGTATACGTGCAACGTGTGTTTTGGAGCGATGAAGGTAATGGTCACGTTTAAGGCCACTAACAGCTGGTTTTTTTTTCTCTCGCTCACTACCTAGCTACTACCACTCGTTTCACGTTGATTTTGACAAAAACTTGTTGCAGCGAGTAGTACCCACTTTCACAGCTGTAGCAAGGCGTTGCGCCAACAATATTTGCCGGAATACGCCGGAGGCGTTTACTCACGTGATGAGGTTAACGTACGCCTGCCTGCTTGATCTGTTGATCACCTCTCGATCCTCGTTTCCTACCACCACTACCGGTACGACGCGGTTTAGCAATCCATTTTGCTAAACGCAAATTACGCACTAACACTTAACCGAGCACGATCGTGGTTTTAAAACCCATTCGATTTATGGGCAAGAATCGATTGTTGTTTTATCTGCTTTAGGCAAAATCAAAACGGTATTTGCACATTTGAGTATATCGTATATCAAGGAACGGTTGGCGCGACGCGTTGTTCCCACCGAGTCGAGCTCGGAGCGCGATCGACGATACACTAAGTATGGAGGATCGCACGCATCAACATTTTGTCTGGCTTGACGCTGCTGCTTCTGGTTGCGATGGTGTATGTGCGTTCGTTCGTTCGCACGATATACGGGTGCGTGCTACAAGCGATGATAATGCGAAGGATAGCTGATAACTGGGACGTATGTAAAGACAATGGAGACAGGCAAATGTACAGACATGAATATCTGTAGCAGGATAATGTTGGTGCCAGGCATCGCAAGGAATTTGGAAGAGAGAACACAGAAAGGCATGATATGATAATGATAAATACACCCCAAGGACCATTATCACACAAGAGAGGAGAGATAATTTCAAACATCATCTTCCCTGGTGTATTCTTATCGTCGTGGGTTTATGATAATATTTGGGCAGGATAACGTACAGCAATGAGCTGTCTAATTCGCTCAGCATTTAACGATTTAAGAAGCATTTTTAAAACATAAATTGAGAAATGCTTAAAACAACGAAAAACATCGCACGATATGATCGAAACATCGAAGATGTTTACAAATTCTTCATAAATAGACGTTCGTCATTATTTGTGTTTCTGCAGTTCAGTGCAACCTGTTCAAACAGTTTTGTGGCGGCAACGTATGTGCGTATGCGATAAGATAACACTTACGCAAAAGCAGTTACATGCATGTGAGCGATGTATCACCCAAAAGCATAGCAATATGACGCTCATTTAACGTTGCATTTCATGCTACGCGTAAAGAAAATGTTGTTAAACGTTTTAATGTGTTGTGATAAATATTTTGATAAATGAAGAGAGGGTGCAATTAGATGTTGTCATTCGTGCACACATTAACAGTTGCCATACAACACATGACCGTTACATCGTCGAAGAGACTACACTAAACACGAAAATGCCGTACGAGTGGACATTAATTGCCCTTTACAGAGCACGAATGTACACCCGCGCTTAGAAACGCAGATAAAGCTTTGATAAGAGCGCACATTACATTAGCTGATGGAGCTGATAGAAAGATGCTTTGCTTTTGCTTGTTGCATTGTTTGACATTGTCAACTGTTTGTTGGCGTGCTGTTTTAATGGGAATACATTAGATTCTTTGGTTGGCTGAACAAATGAACACGTCGTTAAAGGTTATGGTAGAAAATTCTTGGTATATGGTCCACAGCCTCGATGAACATGTACTTATACCTACAGTGAGTCTCAAAAAATGACTCAAAGTAATATATTAGAAATCGAAGATAGTACATTAAGGATAAGTTGCCAAGGAATGGAATCAGATTTCTTTTATCAAGCCGTATTCGACTTAACTTACTATGTAGCAGGACAGTCAGTCCTTGCTACCGGGGGAATGGTCCGGATGGGATTTTGGTTCCGGTCTGTGTTTATGGATTCAACTCAGCATTAGGAGGTTTTATACAAAAAAAAGTGAACCACAAGTCGGCACAGAGAGTGAGAATGAGCTGAAACCAAAAGGAATAAAACACTAGTCAGCCCAGAGAACGGGAATGAGTTCCCCAAAACCAACGTAGTAATAGATTGGTTTACAGCAATATATTTTCATGAAACTCTCTAAAAAGTGAGTCAAAGATTCAAATCCATATCCAAAGGGGATAAGAATGGATAGTTACAGCATGCAAGGAATTTCGATCATTATAACTGAATATGGCTTTTATTTTCTTGATGCCCGGTGGCTAAGGAGATAGCGGCACCAGTTTTAA
>AXCM01009105.1:0-10906 GCA_000473375.1 Anopheles culicifacies | reverse complement strand
GGTCGCTGTGTTTGTGCCAGTTGTAAAATGTTGTGCTTTTTTTGTTGAATATGCTAATTTTACGTGATAGTTCATTGGACCAGGTCAAAACGGTGTCCTTGCGCGCACTCATTTGTAAAATCATTAAAATGTTGACGGTTGAAAGTATTTGTTGACGTGCTAAAATTAGATATTGACTCTGATTCTTAATGTTAAGCAATGAGTTAATGAGTTTCTCTTAAACAATTAATGATTTTTTTTTCTTTAAGTCTATTATCAATATTGTGTTTAATCGGACCAACAAGAAAAAATCAATAAAGCACAGCGTGTGAGCTAGACAAATATTAAATGAACATCATTTATATTTGCATCAAACCTAGGTGACCTTTTACGCTTTTCTGCCAAAATCTGGCAGCCAAAAAAAACCTCTTTTATCGTCAGAGCAGATTTATGCAACCTCATGCTTGAGTGTCATATGATGTCGTGCATCATCGACAAATTTATATTTCTTAAACCCACCCTATCGGTAGCTTCTTTGGCAACCGTCCGCAGTAGACACTGGGAGATTAAGGAGAGCTAGGATTGGGGCCGAATGTTGGAGCACCGTAAATGACGTAGGCCCTCACGAGATCATCCTTAACGCCAGCACGAGAGACAATTTGTCAGCCTTTTTTCTGCTGGTTTTTATGCCAACATCGCTAGACTATACACTAGCGGGAGTTTTAGCTATTTTTAACGATTCATTAACGAAATTTCGCGCAATTTTGCTCCATTTTTTTTTTGTTCAAGGGTCTCACACAAACCAACTGTATTGTAGCATTGGGAGGGTTGTGTGATGTAATCAGTATGCTATGCTGAAGCTATGTTCGGCTTAGTTACTCTGTAAAAAGGGTTTTCCTAGTGCCCATAGTTAAGGTGCCTTCTGCACGTGTTATGCATCTCTGCACGCTTCGGACGATGGTGCATTGTTTTGTGCATATATAATTTATTCGGCTTTGCGCTTCTGTGTTCGAACTATTCATCATATTTTTTTTTCGTTACTTTCCTTTCATTTTGCATATTTTTATGTTGCCAGACAGAAGGTTGATGATGTAAGTAATGAAGAATTCATTTTACTGTTTCCGTTTCCTGTAAAAGCAGTCGATGTAGTTTTTTTTTTTCAAAACTTAATTTTTCTTTGAAGATATTAAACTCTTTTCATAATAATTAATACTTAAAACTCGGTTAGCTAAATCTTATTTTATATAACTAAATAACCCAATTTTATCTCCTATTAATAAGCTTAAATTAATTTTCTTTATGTACATACTTCATGTACCGGTTATGTGCTTGAAGAGTTTTTTTTCCTAACGCTTTTGTGGCGCTGACGTTCGACGTTACGTTTGATGGTCGGTTGGTCGTGCACAGATTGAGGTACTTTTTTTTACTTTAGCTATCGAAAGAAAAATTCGTTTGTCGATGTCGTTTACGCATTGTAAACATTGCTCGTTACGGGAAGAGCTGGTGTTAATTATGAACTCTCGTCGTTTTTTTTTTTTTGGTTTTGTTTCTTACCTACATCGGACGTAGAAGAATACCTTCTGAAACGCTTTCTAAGCTGGCAGACGACAAACCCTGCTGCCAGTTAGCTCGCGTAAAGAGCACAGCTCATCTAGCGCTAGTCACGAATAAGGTTATATCGTGTGAAACAAGTTATCTAACGAACGAACTGGCACTGAAAAGAAGTGTTTTCAAGTTCATTTCCTTAGCGAGCATATGGCGACGGAGAGCAATCATCGTGACAGAGGATTGGTGTATTCTTGCAAAGAGTTTATATGTTCAGCACCACTAAATAATGTGTGAAAATTATTATCAAGCGTCTATAATTAGCACAGGCTCTTTATAATTTGCTATCTGCTTTAATGCTACTTTATTTTCATTCTTAAACATTCTGGTTGATGATCAGGAATAAAGAGGTTCTATGTTTGCAACAAAATAAAATTGTATAGAAAATATTTCCAATGTGCTTCTATTTCCGTCAAGTCTCTCCAACATGACTCAATCCAATTCGATTTCGATCAAAATATCTTACTCGAAGATTTATTGCATTGTTCGCGGTGCGAAGCAAGTACCTTTGCCCACTTATCCTTCCCTTTAGGCGCTTCCGGCGCAATGTGAGTAACGATGCTCGGTTTGACGGTGTTAGTACTGCCGGTGGATCTATTTTGATTCATCGTAACGTAAACGAAGTGCATCGCATCTTGCTAACGAAACTTCGCGACCAATTGGCGTCGGAGCGCGTAACACACCGGCAAAGTGATCCTCATGACGAATCGTTTAAACGGGCGCGATCGTCCCTCTTTCTCTCTGCATAGCGTGTTGAGTGTGTGATCGCGAAATTGATATAATTTCCCGACTTGTTTGTGAACAAAGCTATAGCTCCACCACGGTGCTAACAAAGGGTGAAGCTGTAGGTGTGATGTATGAGAAGGAGGGATGCTTTGGGTTCATGGCTAGCTATTGAAGGAGCGACTTTTCGATCGCCCTAGAGAAGCAGAGATATTTAAAAATCCTTAGGGATTTTTAAAGTTTGTTGTATTGCAACGAAAGAAGTATGGCATCATTGCAAGTATTTATTTTCCCGTATATATTTGCTTTTTGTTACTGTAATTTACACTTTTTCGCGAAAATATTTACACACCCTATTTATGCTGTTTTCCCAAACTCCACAAACAACATCATCACTGCCAGAGATGTACACGAGACCACAGAAAACAAAACAAACCAACCAACCTGCCAGAGCGTCTTACCGGCGACGGTTTGAAGCTGTTCGTGGCGATTGCTCTAGTTTCGTTTCGCTTCGATTAGTGTTCGATTTTCGCTGGTTAACACTGCGCTCTTGGGTGTCGAGAAGCTGCTTGTGCTACAGCCAAGAAAATCGGGCGAGCATATTGTGTAACTAAGGTGCAACGGTTGGTGTTGAAGGGGCTCAAGATTTTTCTATTCCACTGCCCTACCGTGCTTTTCCTTTCTCCAAAACTTATCGCAAGTGAAAATGGCTAGTGGTGGTGACTGTTCGAAAAAGGAAATATTTGTGTGCGTTAGTGGTGAGATGTAAGCTTAGTGATTTAATGCAAAAAAAAAAACAAATACACATACACAATGGCGAAGCATATTCGACCAAAAATGACGAATGAATTAAATTGATATGAAATGTGCAGCAAATCCGCTCCTACCGGCATGCTCCAGTCCGTAAATGTAGTAGCTTACGTCAAGGCTACACTATGCATTGGATCTTTTCGGATACGGTACAATACGAACAGTTCGCCGCTATGCGTAAGTCCACTAGAATTGAGAGCGAATAGTTTGCTGGAATAAGCACAACTCAGTTATAATTTGAATGCTAGCGTGTTGTATTTCCCCACCTAATAACAGATCTTTGGATGTGGATGCTGCTTACCTTATCATGTTCTTTAACGGCTTAGGTTTCTCTTCACACTTGTTGGTTGCTAATTGTTTGACCTTTTTTTTGTTGCATACTGAAAACAAACTTTGTTAATCAGAAACAGTTATTGGGAAGAAACTAGAGTTGTTTGTACGAAGTTGGTTTTGTTTATTAAGCTGTTTCTTTATAGCAATTTAATATTTACCTCAGAGAGTGCTTGAACTTAGCATAATATTCTCTCCATCTCTTCATACTTATCTGTTTATTAACAGCTAGCCAAATTCCTGTCGTCGTTTTTCTATTTTCATAGATTTTTTTGCTTTGTTCCTTATCACATGCTGGTTTCTGTCTACCGTTGCGGAATTAAATGCAAAAATGTATTTTCTTATCGCGGACAAGATAACTTTTACATGTTTATCCGTTTGTCGTTTAATCCTTCCGGATATGTGGCTTTTTATATTATAATCGCCAGTTTATCAACCCGCTTTCTATCGACTTTAATGCAGAGGGCTTTATGGGAATGATATTCCTGCACGTAAATACATCTTCTGGGTGAAGTTTATATTTGTAAAGAGATAAGAAATATTAAATACGTGCTTTTCATACCAATACCGATTGCTTCCGTCGGCGGTTTGTACAATAAATTATGCACTGTGCAGCACACGTTGCACCGGAAGTCGCCCTGAGTTCGTTAAACTCCTGACCTGACCCAATGTGGTCGGGGTATAAAAATCGATATGCGCCGTCTGAAAGGGTCAACCCATACAGAACGCGCAAACCGTCTGTTTTTAGAACTAACGGTTGCATAATACAATCTACCGTGAACTATTTCAAGTTTTGCACCGTTTTGTATGATTTATAATTATGCCATTTGGATTTATTTTTGCGCTCTATTCGCTACACGCTTCAATGACTAGACGCAGAAGAAAGAGCTCTAGAGTAAAATGAAATGCTTCTTTCGGTTGTGTAAATAGTGAACACCGAATGCGTTTGACATCTAGAGTTCGTTTGTTAAAATAAGGTTTGGCACTATATTGTATTGATACGTTGCCAAACCCACGGAGAGTTTGTTGTACGAAACATCTTCGTGGAGAGTTTGGCAGAGGAATGAGTAATGAAAACCCTTCTGCAAAATTGTTGTTTTACACTGATCTTGAAAGATGTGTTCTCATTTTTTGACGTGATGATTTATGTAAACGGTTTTTTGTGTTTAACATAGAACATTAGCCTAGAAAGGGGTGATTAAATATTGGCTCTAATTAATTTTACGATTTAGTAGTATGTTTTGTCTTCAAAGAATATCTACAATAAATTCTTCAATTAGTAAAAATTTTAATTTTTACTCATTATTTAATTATCTTTAAAAAAAAAGACCAATGTCCAATTATGTTAATTGCCTAAAAATCTAATATAATGTGTTATACAACAAGGCAAACTGCTTTATCACTCCTTATGTTTATTTGTTTAGACGCGTTGATTATGATATGGTCTCCGCTTCGTCGATCGTCAACATGGTGAATGTTGAACGTGGTATTTTTAATTCGCATTTCTTTCGATCGTTACGACCGTCGCCAAAAGTTGGCGAACATCGGCGAACAGATGAAACTGCCGCATGGACTTTGTGCTTGAAATCAGGCATAGCTCGCATTTAGTAGTTCAATGGCTTGGCAGTTATGTAAAGCTCGTTTGCTTTCTGCTCGGATCCAACAATCCTCATGAAAACGACGCGTAATTATGTCACCGACAAAACCCATTTCACTTAGCTCCGTCCCGGTCAGTGATGGGATAACCCTGCCCTTTCGTTGGAGGTACGGAAAATTTGTCACTTGCGACCTTTTCACACCCTTACCCTAACTACCATAACCAACTAGCAGTGTTTTAGGAGATAGACATGACTTTACATGATGTTGGGAATAATAAAATGTGGTGTTAGTGGGGATAAGCCGTACACCACTCGCGTAGAGATATCGTTAATTCCGCAAATGAATTAAAGGTTAAAGGTCAACATTAACAATGACAGCAGCATAACCTTGACTTTGGTACCATTCAGTGGGAACGGAAAAATGGTAAACTTTCATACAATGTTGTTTTGGAATTAAGTACTGTTTGTCAAATAAAGACAGATGCAGCGTTATTTTCTCTTCAAGGCTGGCTTTAGTGCGATTTTATCATATAAAACTAATTATTTATTTCTCTCTCTCTTTTTTCCACAGGAACAGTATCAATCCAAACTGGCTGCCTCACAATGTGGGGCCAGGATTCCCCTGAGCCCCAACACTCAGGCGACAATCGAAAAGCATTTGCCGGGACTGCCAAGCAAGCGATTGCTTATGCAGCAGGCCTCTAAGATCACAGAAAAACGAGACGTTGGATGCATAACTGGTAAGTAAAGTAGAGTTTAATTATCTCTTTCAATATCTTTCAGTATATTACAACTTCACTAGTCGTAGTAAACGACACGACACACATAAGTAAGCCACAGCAACAAACGACACCTGGTTTGTTTGGTCAATGTCATACCACGCTGGATGTTCTATTCATCACTCTCGCTTATTTGCATCGAACTCTGCGCATGAATTGTGACCAAATGGAGCGAAGTGTGAATTTCGAGCTCATTCAAACGCATCGCACACCGCATGTGAAAATGTGTGAATGAATTCATATGGCTCGACGAAATGTAGAAACGCTAACGGTGGCAAAAATGTTTCAAGTTGCCGGCACATTGTTTCGACATATTCCGGCCGCGAACCAAAACGAAGAGTAGCTGTCCGATGGTACCTAGTGCGCTTGCATGATTCGATGCCATTACCATCGCTACTCTACTCGTTCATAGTAGTTAATGCAATAGTAAAATATTGGAAAATTATCTGTTTTTCATTTTTCGATTCTGAATTTCGTTGTAATTGGAGAAACGGTTGTTGATGCTATTTTAGGAAAACAAGCACAACCGATTGTTCTTGCATTGGATTTTGTTTGCAAAAAGTTGGATAGTTATAAGAAGCCCAAACGCTATTTACTAAAAAGTCAATCCAAAAGATAGTAGATGTTCCGATGACCTGCGACAACTGTTCAATTTCACCGAATGTTATGCTCCAATTCCGCCGCTGTTACCATGGAGAGATGCGGACCAGCGATGATCAACAGCAGAGATATTGTTTTTGCCATGTCCGCTTTTGAAAAGTTAGCAAGGTTGATAAAAAAAAAGTAGAGAGTACGCAACTCCATAACCAACGAAAGCTGGTATGGACGTTTAGTCAGCGCAAAAGAGAAGGTTTACTACAAACGACAGGAAATGGGCAACTATTTGCAATTCGTAGGGCAATCTGATATTGTTTTATAGACACCTTGTGTTAAGATAAGCATTAAAGCTAATATTAGTAACGATGAGTGGCTTTAGACCAAGAACTGATAATAGATAGTACTCGTAGTTGAATCATGTGCATGATATGATGAAATAGTTTAAGAAAAGTGGCATTTAAAGTACTTGGATATAATGTATTTCCATAAACTTATTTCTAACTTCAACATATTTTGGTCATTTTGTGAATCAATCATGTATCAGAAAATGTCATAAACAATGGATATATTTTGTGTTATAATTGTACAGAATGCAGTGAAAATTCCCCTTTTTTGCATACGCTACCACAAACCGCATTCTTTCTCGTTGCTATTGCACCACTTCATTTAAACGACATGCACATGGTTTCGAAGTAACCGACTGCACATTCCCAGCAGCTCTTAAACCACGTGATGCATTAGTGATCGCTATACGACTACAGTAGCTTTACAACGTGTAGTAGAAGCATTTTCTAAAAACAGCTGCTGTCGATCAAAAGACATTTCAACACGTATTCCTTCCAACTTACAACGACAACCTGTCTGCAAGTTCCGGTAACTCTCTAAATATAATGCTTTGTTGCGTAAACAAACAAACATGGTTCCTCTTCTTCTGCATCCAAACGTTTGCATTGAAGCATTTCACTTCCTATATTCTCTAAACTTTTTAATGAATAATTGACCATTTGAAATAAAATCGAAAGGCATTGTCTTAAGTTCGTGCTAATTGTTTATGGTATTTTCCATGTTTCTCAACAGAACTATGCAGTACCGACGATCTACCCGAGGTGGAGATCTTCTCCCTACTCGAGGAGCAAATCCCACGGTACAAGATCCGGGCGGATACGACTACCACATTCGGGGGCTACGAAAATCAAGATTGGTTCGTGCAGTATCCAGCGCTACCGATACCGACGGAAGGGCTCGGATTGACAACAGAGCAGGCGCGAGAAGTGTTTAACTATTTCCGTAAGTAGTTTTTACGTTATAAATATACATCAGTGTGTATTTTCGGAGGTTTTTTCTTTGCCTGGCGTTCGCTCGTTTTCCCGACGGTTTACATCATCTGCCCGCCATGGGCGGAGACACAAACCGCGCGGAAACGGAGCGCCTTACAAGAGCCCTCTGGTAGCTTTCAATGGAACTATAAGCTGAAGAGTTTGTCGAGCTTCCCGCCCGATGGCGCTGCTATGCGCTGTGGCTCATATCAAAAGAAACACATTCAATCATTTTTTGAGCTTACCACGTGACAAAACAGACTTTGAAATATCTAATTGTTTGGTAATTATTGATAAGGTATTTTTTTATTCCTTCTTTATTTGAATTTCGTTGTTTTTTTGCACATACATAAAATGAGCGTTGGTCATATTGAAGCATTTCAATCAAATAAGTTTCTCAAACAAATAAATATTGAATGATTTAGCAAAACATCATTTGCTTGATAAACTCAATTTCCGTTTTACTCCGCTGTGAACGTCATTACGCACGAGTATGCAAGGTAAGTGGTCATGTTGTTTATCTTATCAGTTTGCACTTTGTTGGTAGACACGGTTGCGAAGAGCAATGAATGCAAGATGCGAACTTACTCTGATAACAAAATGGTCTTCTTCAATTATCGCTATTGATTCCGTTCAAAGTTCTCGGCGAATGAAAAATGGAATAAATATTTTTTAACACTAGAGCGTGTTATCTGGGATACCAAAGGTCTATAAAGGTGTCCTTAATGCATTTAATATTTTTTGATTATTTATAATCGTTAAGTAACAGATCTGTAGTCAATAGTAAAAAGAGGTACTGAATTCATGCTGACCATAATCAGAAATGCACAATATATTTGTTCCTAGATAGTTTTACACTTTAGCAAGTTTCAAAATCATATAAAATCCCAAATCTAAACTCTGAGGTAATCTACGCGATGAATAGAACATCTTTAATACATGGCTGTTCTTTCAATCGGTTCACTGTAAGTGTATTTTTCATGCCACGCTCCACACATTGACTTCCCACAGTGTGATGAAAATTTAATACACCCAAAAACCAACGTTTCCATCTGCTCTGTCCATCATCATTGTCCTCGTCGTAAAATTGACAGATAGTTGACGCTAATGCGCGACACTTCGCACGTTGTTACTGAAATCGATTAAGAAATGACCAGCTCGCGAGAGTTTTGCGCATATTTCGTTTAACTCTGCGGTTACCGTCCTCAAACGAGTCGTTTCGTTAGAGGACTTGCATTTCTTGATAGAAATTCAACTACGTTGATGATGTGTTTTGAAACATTGAAAAAGTGGAGAAAATTAAGTTCACTTTAGGACGTGGGAAGTTTCCAAAATGCTTTTTACTTGCAACCCTTTTGAATGGTTAAGAAATAATGCTCTCGATGGAAAAAGGTAATTTGGACGACCACGATTATCCGTCTTTAATGGACACCCTAATGGTTATCGTTATGTTGCGTAAACGGTTGACTATTGTCAGTTGACTGACCTTCACCTGCTACTGCCTTAACTCATTATCGTGTAGCACAAACATCACTAGTGTCCGCGGCCAATGAAAATGAGTCTGATTGAAGCAACAGCAAGTAATGCACAACTGAAGAAAGTGCCCTCACGTGAGACAAAGCTTCTTTTCCACGCTCAAAATTCCACTGACCCAGTGAGTTGAGGTGGTATTTATTTTCAGTTAGTTTTCACTTGCAATCAGGATGGTTTAAATCATTTAGTGTAATTTTCTGCAAATATAACTTTCATGGTCATTTTTCATTCGCTTTTGGTCCGTGTTTCATTTTTAAAGCTGCATATTTATTACTAGCGGAATACATTTAACGGGCGAATTTTCCGAATGAGTGCAGTGATTGTACGTTGCACGTGCGATGTATTATGCAGTTTTTGTGCTCCAATCGCAAATTTAAAGTTTGTTTTATGTTTATATTCATTTTGTGTTAATTATATTAAAGGTTAAGTATCAAATTGTTTTGCAACGATTATTGATTTATCTTTTTGATTATGTTCTGTGGCAAGAAAAGGATTAGGCCGGGATGATATGACATGTATATCTAAGAATACTTAATTTGTTTAAAAAGCTGTGTAAATTTACAAAAAAATTATCTAAGTAATTTAGGGATGAAAGTGCTATGTAGTTAATTTCTATTACCATACCAAGTACCAATAACACTTAACCTAGAACTAGAGTTGTCTCTCAACGTAGAATATATATGATGATGTAACAGAATACGATATGATGATGTAACACGATCAATCATCACTACGCTTTTAAGCTCCAAATGAACAAGTGTGAAAAATATGAACGAGGTGTCAACTATTTTTCCAAACTTGTTTTTGTGTGCAGTGCATTAGACATGTTTTCCCATTTTCCTACACATCAGAATAGTACAGGAAATCTGCATTCCAATCGATATGCTAATTTCCTTATCGGTTACATTTCTACCAACGACCGGAGTGAGAATAGCGAATAGAGAAAGGAAACATTTGACTACGTGTTTCCTTCCCTTCATGGTTGCGTCTTTACCGTTGGTTAAAAGCAACGTTGGTTAATTTCGCATGAAAGAAGGAAATTAAAGTCAAGTTAGTGTGGTAACGTTTGAGCGTTCTTTTTTTTCGCTCAATGACAGCTAATTGAAGGAATTCAAGCGTGACCCTAGGGACACCTTACCAGCGATCAATCAATGCAAGCTAATTGGTGCGGAAAAGTATTTTTTTTTTTTGTAGCTATGATTTTGCATTTGCACATGAAGTAACGTTTAATTTGATTGGAAAATATTTATTTCAGTCATCTTTTGGTTTATATGGTCATATGTTTGTGGAACTATTTTAAAGTGCTTCATTGTAAGTGTATTTATTTAATTCGCTTATGAGCATTGTTAGAATTGAACTGGTTTAAATTCGAAAGTACGAATGACTTAGGGAACCTTCGCTTAGACGTCACGAGTACAGTATAATGAATAGTCATTTTTGAAACAATTGATTATTGTTATTAAATTTTCCACTATACCTTTTGGTCAGTTCCGTAAATTTCAATATCCACGAACATCGTACTGTCACGAGAACCGGATCCAACGTAAGTGAGCCGTGGTGATCATCTAAAATAATTATAGCGTATGTATTTTTTCGGTATGTACATAACGGGTTTTAATAGCGTTCTTTCAATATT
>AXCM01009100.1:0-10906 GCA_000473375.1 Anopheles culicifacies | reverse complement strand
CAGGTAGGTCTTCTCCCAGCGCTAGGCTAACAGGCTGGCAGGCATAACGATTTATGCCGAGCACACCTTACCCATCCTTCAGTATACTCAGTATCGCTGAATACAAAAAGAAATCCAAAATACACCCTAAAGCTTCCATGTTTCTATCGTGCAGATTCCCGGGGGCAAGGTCCGGGCCGGCCCAAGAAAAAAAAAAAAAACATCCTGCGCGTTGTTCTTTCCCTGTGATTGCACGTGATTAACATCATCTGATCATCATGACCACATTCCATTTTGTGACTAAAATCCAAACCATACATGCAGAAACAAAAAAAAACCAAACCTCCCTCCTAAATCGATCATCCGAGACACTAATTACATGTTCCATCACTAACATCCAAAGCACTTGGTGAACGATAATGTGCGAATTATGAAAAGAAAGGAAACCTACAACAAAAAACTACTCATCTCATCTTAACATGCATCCACATCTGCTGCGTTTCTAAAGTAGTTTCGATCCAGAACCATCAAACGCCATATCATGTAGCTTGTTGAAGACGAAAAAAAAAACATCAAAAACACATACGATCAACTTTCGCAGCATGTTGTAGTCGCTTGTTAGAAGATGTGGTTAGCTTATCACTTTGTTCAATGAAATCTGGCTAAGCATAGTAGCTTGTGCAGCTCCAGCAAACTCCTTTCTCGCTCTCTCTCTCTTTCGGTGTTGACAAATGCACAACTATCTCTCCAGCCCGCAGGACCCAGAGCCTTACAAATGTCCCCAACGAGAAGATCCTATGTTTGCTGTTTGCTTTCATGTTTTTTTCATGTTTTATTATTGCTTTCGGTTTACTGCCGTTGCGTAGGGTCCACAGTCCGAAACCCGTGTACGGACCGCCGGGATATAGCTCATCCGCCCAAAAGCGAATCCCAACCGGGGCGGCTACCTCGATCGCTGCTCAGTACGTGTCAGCACCCTCGGGACCGACGTTATCGGCGGAAGACCAGATCGTAAGTATCACATCGGGTTAGGGCAAACATCATAATTCCAGTGACAGATGTACCATTTTCTCCATCCCAAAACGGATGTAACTTTAAGCGAACTTTAAGCGAGAGTACGTTTGGGTTTGGAGTAGTGAAGGAGGGAAGTAACCGAGCCGTACGGCATTTTGCATCGCGTGCCAGCATACAGGCACGGTAGTGAAGGTGGATGGTCCAATTATGAGTCACATGTCACAGATGAAAGTGAAACAAAAAGCTTCAGCAATAATAAAACAACCATTCGGAAAACGGGCGACACACAACACACTAAGCGGTGCCATTCCGGTGGAAAAACTGGCACTGCAGCAGTGAAAGTGTTTGCGAGTGCATTGCAAATTGCATCGCGCGGGATGATGATTAAAGTGCAAATGGCATGCATAATCTGCACGTAAGTCACCTTTGGTGGGTTGCAGAGCGCATGCAAAACAGACAAATAAAGGCTGATGGAATGGATTATGATTAACCGATGGAAAGCGTTAATTTCGTGCATCCTGGGGACGCAGTACCGTACCGAGGAGCTTTCGTGTTGTTTTGCTACACTTTTCAGCAGTGACATTCAATTGTTGGTTTATCTACCATTTACATCTTCACTAACGATTACAATCTTCTGTTGGTTTGATTGTTTTTAATGTGGAGAAAATGGGGAACTATTTGTTTGCTGATGTGCTCAACAGATGGTTTGAGTTGGTTGGTTGGTGTTTAAAAAGTCTTCTAGATGAAAATGATGCCATCCGTATGGTTAGCCTAGACAGATACCAATCAAAACAAAACACAGACTCTTCATTGCAGAGTCTGGATGATCTTCTGTTTGTTGTTAGAGTCTGAGAGCTCTGAAGATGTCATCTGAGAGTTGAGGATCTTCGGTATAATATTCATCTTTATTAAAGTTCAGGGAGATTTTGATGATGATTGGTGAGGTCAGACTTTCTCAATAAGATAACTGCCGCTTCCCACAGACACTCCGTGAATTCTTCTTCTTCTTCTTCTTCTATGGCTCTACAACATCGAGAGATCTTGGCCTGCCATTTCTGGCTTGTCTCAATCTTTTCGGCCACCGGACCGATCCAGACAATCTGTGATTACATCCCAAAATTGCACAAATCTGAGGATACTACAACTTTCAGATAAAATAATTAACACAGAGCTTTGGTTGCTATCAATCCGATCAATCCGATGATCGTTGGTTTGAGTTTGAAGTGTTAGGAGAGACTCCTCGATTAGAAGATCTCAACGAAACTCTGTAACTACATCCCAATTCTTCATAAATCCTGAACATATTTCCTTTACTTTTATATCCTTCTGGAATACTGTGAAATCGACAATTACGTTCCTTAGTCAACGCCTGAGGTTCAAATAGGTCTTTAACTTCTAATTGGGACTTCGAAATAGCCATTCGTTGGAAAGAGCTTTTTTAACCAGCCGCCCCGTGTGGGAAATTGTTTGCTATCCAGATGCGGTTGACCTCAACTGAAACTCTCACGTAACAAAATCAATCTACCTCTTCAAATTATTATCCAATTGATCCAAATTTTATGCTTAGTTTTATCTATAGAGCCTTCATGACTAGTCGATTTTGTATGGTATCAGGTGGAATTAAGCTCCTGTTCGATGCTCTGACCTATTTTGCACATGTCTTAACATACTAAAAATTTCAAATAAGATAATTAACGCAGAGCGTTGTGTGGTTCCTATCCAATCATTGATCATTGGTTCATGTCTTCATGTGTTAGAAGCGAAACGCTTTCAATTGTTTCGTGCTGCGAACTCTTTCTCCATCACGTGTAAATGAGTTTTTCCTAACCATAATAACAACCAATCTGTGCAGGCCGCAGTGTCATTTAATGCCGTCCATTAAATGGAAGAATAATTAGCAATCATAATCCTCCTTTCGAATGAAGGTCACCGGTGGTAGTGTCGTTCGCACCGCTGACCCATTCCACGTTCGATCGTTTGTTCGCCACTTACGGCCTCGATTCATCGTCGCTTCCGGTGATGTTGGCAAGCCACGTACACTGATTACCATAGACAAACGAACATTCCAAACATCCGAAGGCAGGCACGCACCTTGTAGACAACACTCGTGGACATACTTTCGATCAAAAACGCAACAAGCCAATACGACATACTTTCTCGCGCGCACTGGAAACAATATCGACGCGCCGCGGGATGTGTGGAACTAATAATGCATGATCGCCATTAGCAAATGTTTTGGTGGATCAGACTAAGCGTATGCCAATCACACACAGAGATGCGGTGGGGCAGAGTGTTGTATACCTACTGGGGCGTTAATTGCATTAGCACATTGATTGGCAATATGTGATCTATGACCCGGCAGGATGCAGTGAAATATTACCATTTATTTTCAGAACTTTCACTAACTCCGGGTTTTGTTTCGCTTACAGATACGTGAGGCTCAGCGGCAGGAAGCGTACAGGATAGCGCAGGAGCAGAAGCTGATTGCTAAACAGCAAGCGATCGTTAACCAACAGGCTTACGTGCAGGAAGGCGTCACACCACGACCAGTCGATCCGTTCTACAGTCCCATTTTGCAGCGGCTAGACAAGGTGTTCAACTCGCTTGGAATCGTAGATGAGAGTTGCCGGGAGCGGCTAGTCTGCAGCATGTACAAGAGTCCTGTCAAGTATAGTCCACACAGCAACTATGTATCGGCAGAACTTAGCAGGTGAGTGAATTTCTTGTGCAGAATCTCTAACTTATCTAACATGTGTATAAAAAATAGTTTCTAAAATATGAAGCAATACCTAGAAAACCCCTACCTGGTTACGACTCTCGGAGATCCAATCATGGCACACGTCAGATTAGCAAACGCATAACAATCATGTATTAGCATTATCATCATCTTCACCATTATCATCATCTGTATCGTTGTGGCTTCACGGTCACGGGGTTGGCTTGTTTCTTGGCGTGGGATACCACAGCACCCACCATGGTGATGCATGGTGGGAATATGCCACAAGCCCGACTCCGACAGATTGTTGAACCTGGCCGCATGTTTGATCAATATGCTCGTGTGTGCTCGGGAGAAGCTTTCACACGCGTTACGTGTGCGTTATCCGCCAGCGCGGATGATGTTGGTTTCGTTTTCGTTTTCCAGAATAGATTAATTAACAGGTCAGTGGCCGCACACAACCTCGGTGATGGTGCGAGTGAACCCCCCATGCTGCCTGCTTGCCGGGACAAAAGCAACAGTTGGTGTGGTTGATCCTCGGCAGCTGGAAAACGAAAGCGAATTGACGAGGGTCGCCATGAACGGGCGCAATTAGTGCTGTCCTAACGGGACAGTGGCCGAACGGGATGGCTACCCTGGATGGATGTGCGGAAGCTTGATGAGCTTCATCCCAGCTAAAGTACCCCTCATTACTACGGGGTGGATGTATTATTGGGGTACACTTCAGTGCGAACCCGTGGCGTAAACATCGCACAAGAAGCCTGTTCTTGCGTTTGCGATTGTTTGCGAACGTCAGCAATGGATGATGCGGTGCATTTTGCAATTTTTAGAATGGGCAGAGAGCGATAATGTACTTTCACTCGGGAAGTTACTCGCAATGCCTGGCGTAATGCTTTATGAAAATGGATTGTTTGCGGTAAGGATTGAATTGCAGTGGATGATTGCATGAAGCTGCTGTATTGAGTGTTAATTGGTAGATTTACAAGAAAAAAGGTACTGTTGATTAATGTTTGCACATTGCATTATGAGATGTTGTGCTTTATTTATCATATTCAGTTAGGTTCAATACATCAGGAGAAGTATTTCAGTTTCAAGCGTTAGCAGGACATCAATCAGATTTAATGCAAATCAATGCCATTTGGACGAGTCGTGATTTAAGGCATTATCCCAGTTTTGAAGTTATGGATAGATAGTTATGGAGATGACTTGTAAATTATTCTTGTTCATCTTTTATTATCTTGTTGATGTTCATAACTCGAAGTTTAACATAAATTAGGATCAATTTGTGAAGATCTGTAAGAATTAAACAAAACGAAACTTCAAATAATACTCATTTATATTTATCAAAATTTCGTCTACTCTCTCCTTTTGTCTTATCAGGAAACACATGTACTGTTAACTTCGTCAATTACAGTACCTTCTGACCTCAAGTGACCACCATGCTTTATTTTACGTGGTCATCTGACTTGAGGCGTTTTTGGGAGATAATTTTCTATCTTCGTCATGTCGAAATTCGGTCCACCTGATCCTGGCTAACGTGACTAAATTAATCGTCATATCTGCAAGCGATTCACTTCCCTGATTACTGCTTGATTACGGCTTCCGGAGTTTTTATTTGTACTGAAATTAGCGGGATCGAAAGCAAAGGAACAAAAACAAAAAATAAAAAATAGCTTAAACAGTATAGCTTACGGGACTCTCTGTTGCTTTTAATGGTTTCGGGTCGGTAATTATTACCAGCCGCGAATGTCGCACTCCTTGAATTCTCCCTCGTAAAGTTTGCGCAGTGGACAAATAGGTTCAACAAATAAGAAAACTACCACTGTGAAGAGTTAGAAATCGAAAATGAGGTCACTTGCAAATGTGCTGCCTAATTGGCGTGCTGGAAAGTGTACGACGAATTTCCCCCCCCAGCAGGTGACCTTTTCTGTAACTGGTGGGCTTAAAATGTCGGACGACTTTGTATTTTAATTATGTTAAAGAGATTCTCGAGCTATCACAAGAGGTTCATGAGTTACTTTCATCATTTAGCGTGTTAGAAATTTTTGATGGAATTCCTAATCCAATGACCTTGCTAGCATTCTTCGTATGTCGTGCATACGCCCCAAGTGCATTTGTGCATCGAAATGTTTTATTCGTCTGCACCTCTTCTACACGCAAACCAACACGCACACAACCAACACAAGCGTTGTTGAAAGTAGCAAATCGTTCGCAATGGAAAGAAATATCTGTTTCCATGTTTTTAAAGGCGCGATTTGTACGCCCTTTCTTTCACCGTGGCGCCCATCCCGGTACCGGCGAAAGTGGCAAGGGCAGAGCGACCGGCACCGTGACACGTGAAGCAGGCCGTTTCCATCGGCGCAATGAAAATTACACACATACTTGGTCATGCTTGGCTGACCGGTGAAATCAATGCTTTGCGCGACGAGATAGAGCTACTCCCCGGGGCACCGGTGCCTAACCGCAATGCCTGCAGCGTTGGTATCTCCACTAACGGCGCACCATTTGCGGGTTCGCTCTCTATTGTTGGGCACCTTCAAACCCCATGTTTATCATAGCTGTCAACGCAAAGGGGAGTAGATCGGAATGATATAGCTCGCTCTAAACATAACACCCCCAATAGATGATCATTAGAGATTGTGGCTTACTCGTCATGTGCGTATATTATGCCGAATTTTAAGATCACCAAAACTAACAGCAATTTTTGGAAATTGTGGTGTCATTTCTTAAGTAATGGAAAGAGTCTCCAAAATTAATCGACATCAGCTCGATAACTGTAACGAATTTAGACAGTTTAGTAGAAACACTTTTAAACTAGATATTTTACTAAAGAATATTTAAATATATAAGATAATTATTCAGTACATTTTGATTTTTAATAATCATTAATCGAAGCACGTAACATATCCTAAATAGTTAAAAATCAAAATCGTTTCGCTTCGTAAAGTATGAAAAAAGCATACGTTTTGTTTATGTCGACATTTAAATTTAACGTTGAACGTTATACGCCTGAAAGTATGCAATGTAGTGCTTCATGCTGATACATTTCGTTTCGAACAAGCTTGATTAAAATCCGCGTGATTGTTATATTTGTACGATTTATTTCCATTTTATTACGTTCATCAACTTTATTTCTTTTTACTATTCTGAAAGTATTTGTAGACCACTAATCATGTTCTATTCCCACTTCCAGAGACGCTTCAGAGCTTCAGAAACCAACGTCAACAAATGCGGCCGTTGTTCGTTTCTACCGGTATGTGCAGGCGGCACGCGACGGCCAAGATCAGCGGGACTGCCAACGGATTTACTCCCAGTGTACGATCAATATGGAGAAGAAAAAGAAATAGTAAAAACCTTCGAAAAGCAGACACGACTCAGCGGCAAACACTCAACGATCTATCGACACATACCTCAAAGGACATGTTTCTTACACTGTAAATAGCTCAGTACATAACTTAGGGATGATCGTCACAATTGTCCATTGGATTTTTCCATTCTTTCTTCCACTAAAACTTTCCTCTACGAAAGGGAAAACAGCGAAAGGAACGCATCTACTTCATCGCAATCAGGCTAGTGTTAAGGCGATAGGTTTCACTAGACACAACACGGTGAGATTTATATCTTGGGTGTAGGGATTAGAACAGATACAAGAATCGAGTTGCACACATTGCAAACATTGCGCGATAGTTAGTGTGTACGGAACTGGGTTGCGGTGGATAAATGTAAAGTGCAAATGAAAGTGGAAACATTCGCAAGGTTTCATGTTTTTCGAGCAACCGTTTTTGCACTGTAGGCCATGTAGGAGTCCCCGTTTGGTTTGACCCCCGGGGCAAGTTTATTTATTTATTTATTTATTGTCTTATTTATTGATCTATTTATTTGGGGCCTGGTGGCCGAAGAGAGGATGAGAGAATAAAATGTTTCACAATGTACGTGTCTTTCAGTAGCAAGGGTAGAACACAAATTGAAAGTGCACTCAAGGGCGTTAGTGTGCTGACTAGCGCACAGTAATTCATAAAGAAGTGAATAAAATTTCATAGAATAAATCAGAAAACTAATTTCTTCTTCAACTTTGCATCAGCGAGAACACCACATAAGGAACACCAGCAATATTGTTTTGAGAGAAATAAATAATTTATTTGTTCATTATCGCTGGGGAAATAAATATCTTAACCGGGTTTGTCAGAAGTCACAGCTGACCGGCGTAGGCCTGTTCGTGCGCATCCATGGAACGTTTCTTCCAGGCTGGCGGTGCGTCCCAGTGTACATGCGGTGCATGATGATCGATGTGATGATCGACATGATGGACATGGTGCGGTGGTGGATAATGGACGACCTCGTAGTTGACGATCTTTGGCTTGGCGAACTTGAAGATCATCATGGCACCGGATAGGACAAGCGAGAGCAGACCAAGAGTCATGGCCTTCCAGGTCTTGAGTGCGATCAGTGCGAGCGCCAACGGAACCAGAACGGTTGACTTAAACTTAATGCCCAGCAGGAAGGGAATCATGACTTTCTTCACAAAACCACGACCTAGAACAAACAAGAGATATGATGAATAGAGTGATAATTGGTTAGAAGCTATGTATGTATTTACCTTCCGCGACGTTGCCCTCAGCGAGCGGTACTACTAGATTGTCGGCGAGTCCTCCCTGGAGTAATGTTTCGGGAATGTATGCACGAGCCTCCTCACTAGCCAGCACAGCAGGTGGCGTCATCTTAAGGGCGTGCGTGGAAAGGAAGCTATCGATATTGTTCAACAGACGGGCCACACCTGCACTTCGCTGCTGCTCGGCATCGGCAGGCTGTTCCGGTTCCTCCGTCCCGGTACGCACGATCGTCAATGACTCGGTGATCGGGATCTCGTCCTGTTCGGCCACATTAGCCATCCAGGCGAGTGCCTTCGCTTTGGCACACTTAAGCCCATGCTCACTAGCAAGACAGGTACGGTAAATGTCCGTGGCAAGTTCGGCTGCAGATCGTGGCTGACACAGGGTGCCGCTTGCCATGAGCGACACCACCGCAATTATGACAAACGAACGCATCGTTCGGTAGGACACTCGCACACTATTCGGAAAACGAAACAATTACTACCAAGAAGGCAACTGCACGACCCACGATCCTCGTTGACTGCCTGACACTATGAGTATGAATTGGTTGGATTTGATTACAATGGATTTTATATCGCGACCCTATGAGCATGGGCGTCTTGCAAACCGTCTCGCGTCCAACATGGTCCGGCGATTAATTGTCCCTACCTACATTCGTTTCCTTTTCCATCCACCACTACGCCACTACGATAAGCTGGAGTGGGAAATTTCGTCCCAAAACTATTACACCCCCACCTTGTTCCCCAGCTTTCGCGCTTATCTTACATTACCCTCCGCTTGGAATACGCCGTTCATCGACGTGGGTGGAATGAAAGAACAGTCGAAATTTCTTCCAAGCACGCGTCGTGCGTTACGCCCTGGAACGCAATTGAACCCACACCGTCAGATCTGCTCCCGTCGATCATTGGCATTCTTGCCGTGTGCGTGTTGGTTTAATTTCCGATACGGCGTATGGCGCTTTTTCGGCACTTCCGTAGAAAGCGAGAGTACACGCTGGAGGAAAAGTGCATTAAGTTGGTATGGTAATGCGCAGCTTGTTGTGCGTATGCTAATGGTACATGGCGATACATCACAGCATAACCGGACGCTTCCGGAATGGTGGTAATGGTGAGAAGAAAAAAAAAGTGGTCAACTATATTTTGGTTGTTACATAAATATTATAATAAAATTCATGACTACACCGGACCGGGTGCAACCAGAAGGGTTGCAAGTTATATCCAGAAAGTGTTTATATAATCGATACATTGCGTTGTGATTAAAAAAGAGATCGGGTTTTGGTCGATATAAGTGATGGGGCTGTCGTCCTTTATGTGAAATTCGATTTTGATATATTGTTGATTTTATGACATTTAAAATTGATAAAGACATTTAAGAACAATAATTTGAAATTTATTGTTGAAGTACACAATTCCAGATTTTTTAATAGAGTGAGAGAAAAGGATAGCTGTCAAAGCGATTTTTCAATTCTAATTGGAATTTTAGTTCCTTTATAGCTTAGATCTTTAATAAAATTAAGGTTCGATCAATAAATTGAACAAATATGTTAAAAAAGCTATAAATGTCCAACAAAACGTTTTAATAGAACAAACTTCATTGCTCTTATTAAAAAAAAACATGGTTTTTTGTGTAGAAGGATTAATAAATAATCTTCAAACATAATCATCTGAATACTGTGATAAAATAGCTCCAACTTAAATAGGTACAGGCTTATATATCTATGTTGATCTGTAGTTTCGCAGACTTCTATTATTATTGATATTGATTACTACGTAAAGTTTGTAAAAAAATAAGGTCTGCTCTCCATTACAGAACATAAAAATTGAAATAATATGAACATTTAAGATTGATTGATCTCCTTCAGCACCATTCCTTTTCTGACTGGTGCTCCTTGGCATTGCTTTCGTGATCTTGTTCAGGAACCAACTGAATGTTCTGTTACTTTGTTTCCTCAATATCGCAAACCTTATACCTACTCTATTAACAACTTTCTTCTTGCTTCTATAGGTGATCGGTTTAACTTCAAAGTACATGTTGATGAAGTTTTATCGAAAGTCAATGGAACAATTGGACTCATGCTTCGTGTCACTTCTGACTTCACGGATAAAAGTTGTACACGGGCGTACTTTATATTGTAGTCTGGTACGTTCTCTCTTAGTGTATGCTTGTGTTGCATGGGGCCTAATACCTTCTAATATTGGATGTTGTACCAGAATTGAACATAGACGTTTAAAGACCTAGATTTGGTTCTTCTCCTTTGCCATTTCATGAAAGTTGCTGTATAATATTTTGATTGACATGACTCTTTCAACACATAACGTCATTTGACACAAGCACACTTCATTGGTGGGTTACTTATAGAATCTACATATGTATCTAGATTTGCATTCTTCTATTTGTTTATTCGTCCGCGAGATTCTTTGGAATCGCTTTGGAAACAGGACATTCTCTGAGTTGATCTACTCCTCAGTTCCTCTTTAACCTCCTTGCGAGTTTGGATCTCTTCTACAAATCATTCATCTTCAAGTTATCGGTGATGACGAAAGAACCATAATATTTTCAACTTCGCCCTTACAAAACAGCCATTTTT
>AXCM01009099.1:0-10921 GCA_000473375.1 Anopheles culicifacies | reverse complement strand
CAAATGTTAAGAATGTTAGGGCAATCTTTAAGATTGCCTAAAAAAAAGTCATCATAAATGTAATTTTGTAGTGGTTATTAGTGTTGGGTTAATTAGTTCTTTTCAAAGAGCGGAGCGAACCGCTCTCGCTCACCTCAGTTCTAGGGTAAAGATGATTGTTTTAAAGAACCATCCGGGGCACAATTTTTTATGGGCGCATTCGAAAGATTGTTAACAATAAATAATGATCTGTCTCACCGGCCAACAGAATAACACACATTTCTCGAGTGCCATGGGACATAAAAGTCCCATCGGCGGTTCTAGTGTTAAATGATCAAGAGCCATCGTACTTCCAGTGCTGTTCAACGTAAGCACTGCTTACATCAACTAACATAACTTCACTTTTTGAACTGTTAATTAATGTCTCGTTACTTTATACTTAATGCAAACAAGCCATGTGTTTGTACCTTGTACAAATATGAATTGATCTTTCGCTTGTACGTTTGATCTCTACTCCATTGCTCGATGACGAATGCCGTTGGTCTGTGCCATAACCTTACTTTCTGATCTGGTATAGCTCGGACAGGTTCCTCAACCATCCTACCGTCCTGGGTGTCTCCGGTACTCTATGCGCAATAATTTGAACATCCAATCTGCGGTGACGTCATACGGTGTAATAAAAGCTCTCTGTCCCAGCTTCCCACGCCTAAAACTATGCAATGCGCAGCGGTTTGTGTGCTCCGCTTCCCACCAGACCGGTTCTGTCCAGTGTAGTGGTTTAGGGATGTGGAAGAACACAAAACAAAACAAAAAGAAATGGCGATACATACATACTATAACTCCAAAAATAGATGTTCAGGTTCCGTTGGGATGATGATGGCTTAATGGGAAGACAACATGGCGGATGGGTAGTGGTTTTTGCCATTTTTTGTTTTTTTTTATTGGAAAAACCAACATAATGAGCTGCACCGGATGCGTTGTCTAAAAGCAATAGCTTTCCTCCCGGTTGTTGTCAATCTCGTACTCTCGGAAGGGGTTTCTTTCATCACCGCAAAGCGGTAGGGAAATGGGACGACGTGCCTAAATGTGAATGTACAGGGAAGGAAACGAACCGCACGAAGGTGACTCATTCCATCCATCTACCTTTCCGCTGCGGTCTAAAACCCCTCGTACGCAATCGGCTCAGATTTATTACAGAAAAGCATCGTATCGATGATGGCGAAGGGAAGGTTTTTTGTCGCATCAATGGCTAACCTCAAAGTTCGAACTAATATTCGAGCCCAGAGCATTGGGTCGATGTGGTGGAGGAGAAAACGGTTGGGGTTGCGGTATCGTACAGGTCGTAAACAGTACGTAATCAGCAGTAAATTATACTCGGAAGCAAAGGCAAAATAAATACATACAATCGGTGCCTTCTTCCTGGTCGCGTTTGTACATATTTTTATTTGTTGTTTTATTCCGGAAATGTTGCGTTTGCAAATGGCGTCGTACGGTCACCAACGTCATAGTGCCAACCATCATATCAACAGTCAACAAATGGTAAACAATAAAAAAGTGTCATACAAACAAGGGACGGCGATGGTGCGGAATTGTTTAATTTATTGGCAAGCAATCAATTAGCAGTGATTCGTGATTCGAGTAATTCGCGCTACTTCTTGGGTAATTTGTACTTTTTTGTTACTCCCCCCAAGCAAATAAATCACCTTAATCGAGCTTAATACATCCACCACTTGCCGCTCGTTTCGTCCATTCCTTCCTGCTACTCGTTGCTATTTCGCTCGCTTCTGCTCTACCGCCCGCATTTTACGCCACCGGCGTAATCCTTCCCTACCCCGATGCAATCAATGTCGTGGCGCTATCTTAAGCCTGCTACCCGACGTGATTTCATCGATTCGTCGATCACTCACTCGCGTCTCTAATCAGCGTTTGATCCTTATCAGGGTGGGATTTGCGTGTACTCTCCGTCGACGTAGTTAAACCACGCGTGCCTGTGTGGGTGTGTTTGGCCGAACGCCCCCCCGAATGATGGTGTGTGCCGTTGGTTGCCCAGCTCAGGGCAAGGGAGGCGAGTGTGTGTGTGTGTGCTTTTTTTGTGTGAAAACCAACGAAAAGAGTATGACCAACCAGAAAGCATCAGGTGAGTTCCGGCAAAACGGTAGCAAGTGCGCAAAACAGTACCTGCCGGTGGAGGAGGAAGTCACACGCGTACGGGCACAGTAGTGGTGCAACGGTTCACGACTTCTGTTGGATCGTCCGTGGCTGAGCTAGACCGGCTCAGTAGCTGTGCGGCTGTGCACGGTCTTAGATTCCCAGCGCTTAACCGAACGCGCCAGGTACAAGCCACTCGCGAGTGTTTGTCTCCTAACCCCCTGCAGACTGGCAGCGAACGTGGCAGGCTGCTAGCATGGCCACAACCACATCCGATACGCCGGGCGGTATGGAACCGGTTACTCTACGGGTGAATGACGCTACCGTACCGAATCAGGTAAGTGATCAGGTACCCATCCCGCCGGGACAGTTTGGGTTTGCGTTTTTGAAGTAACCCTACCCGATGGGCCCTTCCTCATCAGGGCGGCAAGCGCACGGGGGGAACTGGTTGCCATTTTTCGGGTGAATCCTTTTGTAGATTTCCCTCCGTTTACAACCGATACAAGATGAAAGGGTTATCGGGTGCGATTGTGACAGTGTTGCACATGCTCTAAGTATAGCCCCAGAAGAGCACCGCCGGGATGGGAAGCGGATTAGCCGTGCATGAGTTATCAAAGTGCTCACAGTGGACCAATGGTGCTGCTGTGGAGCAGTGCCTTCCCCCACCGTGGGTTTCGAAATCCCGTGAAATCCTTAAGTTTTTACCATCTCCAAGGCCCTGTTTGTGTGTGGATGGGCACAATTTACCAGTTGATTGGCAGTCTAAAGCGAAGCGGACGATGGGGGTTTTGATGAAATGGCGGCAAAAACGATAACTTGCGCTCCAGTGAACCACCGCTAACACACACGCCTAATGAAGTGTTCGCTCATCTCGAAGCACACGACCAGCGTTATATCGGGATCGGGATTAAAGCACCACAACCACAGGTTTTGTGAAGCTGTGGACCGTGAATGTTTCGACGATGGTCTGTCGAAGAACACACAACCGTCTCCATGTGTGTGTGTATGTGTGTGTGTGTGGACGAGGTTCAGTTTCCCGAGCAACACGTTTACTTTAATTTCCCTGTTTCGGTTTGCTCTGCACGAATAAACTGAAGAAGTACAAAAACAAAAACCGTTCTAACAAGATGAAAAGTACCGTCTCATGAAATTGATAGAAACCCCTTTCCGGACACCTTTGTGTGTGTGTGTGTGTGTGTATTGAATTGGATGAAATCTCCGTCTAAACATCTACCCGCACCATGTGTGTTTCCAGAGTACCGGATACGTCACACTAACCGTACCGTCGATTGTGGAAGATCTGCAAGATCCCGATGGGCGACCGCCAACGCCAAACACCTATCAAAAGCGTCCCGCGTCGGTATATTCGACCGGGCGCACACCACCAATCATCCGTGCCGTCTCGTATCAACCGTCGATCGCCGCTAACTCCGCGCACAACTCCACCGACCATCACGTGCCACCGCCGTCAACGGCGAAGGAAAAGTCCAAGTTTACCCGCCGCTATCTGGCGGGCGTTACCGGCATCAGCTACGCACTGTTTCTGATCGTGTTCGGGCTGATCGCGTTCATTACGGACGCGGTCGAGAACAATGCCCGCTACCCGCTGGCGGAGGTGTTCGCACTGTACATGGTGGCGACCGGTATCGTGTACTTTGTGTTTCTGTACGTCGATATCAGAATGTACGTGTGGCGGGCGCAAAAGGCACTGGAGGAGCTGCAGCGCCGCCGGCAGCTGTACGCGGAGCAGATGGACGCGGTAACGCTCGGTAATGGTGGCGGTCCGCAGGAGCTAGCTGGTGCAGCTACCCGGCCGGACAATCCTACCTGGGAGCTGCCACCGCTGAAGCCGATCCGGCACGACTACTGCTTCGTGACGGGGCGCCACGGGGAAATCATCTACCTGAAGCTCGGTGCCACTTGGTTCTGCTTCGGGCTGCTGATACACTCGGTACTGCTGCTCTCCTACCAGGGCATCCTGATGAACAGCCGGGACGGTAAATGGGCCCAGTGTGCGTCCAACACGACCATCGCGATGGAGGTGCTGTTTCTCTTCTACTGTCTGTTTTTGGTGTTTTTCTTCTGGAAGTATGCGAACATCGTCATCAACAGGTACCGTGGTTTGGCACGGTTCGGCATCATGCACGCGATCGGTACGGCACTTGCCTTTTGGGTGCTCACGATCGTCCGCGAAACGGTGGTAGCGATACGGATCAAGCAGTCGTACTACGACGATGATGCACCGTCGGTAGAGTCGATCGCGGCCAGTGGTGGTCGTGATATGTCCTTGCTCGCGCCAGCCGACTGTCCTGGTCCGGAGGAGCTGAATCAGGTGCTGGCCTCCTTCTCGCCCTACCTGTACCCGTTTGTGATTGAGTTTAACATTCTAATAGTGGGGCTGCTGTATATGATCTACGCCAACATTAGCAAGTGTCCGAAAAAAATCACGGTCAAGGGACACAAGGGTCACCATCAACATGGGGGAGATGGGCAAACGTCCAAGGCCGGTGGCAGTGTGATGGACTTTGATGGGAGGAGCGAGTGTAGTGAGCATTGTAATGATACGCTGGACCACGAGGCACAGGTCAAGTCACGGCTTGTCGTGTACGGTGACTGTCAGCATGCCAGCCGGGGACTGTTTGCTGGCTTGATACTGGTCGTTGCCACCATCGTGGTCATCATACTCTTCCACATAGCGTCCCGCGATGAGTAAGTTTGCTTAAGCATGAATGGCCATCCATCCGTCCGAGCTAACTATCCTTCTATCTTTTGGTCGTGCGCGACACAGTGATTACCGTGATACGGGCATCCTGCTGGATGGGATCTTCGAGGTGACGGTACTCGGCATCATGATAGTGGCCACCGTTGCTGCGTACTTCCAAACGTCCAAGCTCGACATCAATCCGCATCCGATATCGCGCCTCGACGATGTGCTGCTGTTCATCGCCATACCCGCCTTCTTCTCCGAGACGCTGTTCAGCATGATACCGGCGTTCGAGAACAACTCGATCCTGAACGGGTTCATCGTGTTCACGCAGATCGTGCAGGTGCTGTTGCAAACGCCCTGGATCTGCGATGCGCTCCGGCGCTGCTCCAACACCGAGGAGCTGCAGCGTAAGAAACCCGGCAAGGAGCTCGTCACCTTCATGACGATTGCGAACGTGTCGCTGTGGGTGTACTACACCTTCTCGGTGAAAACGGGCGACTTCGGTGACGAGCGCTACGAGTACTACGGGGACGTCCTGTGGTCGATATTGAACCATCTGTCGCTGCCGCTCATCATGTTCTACCGGTTCCACTCGTCCGTCTGCCTGGTGGACATCTGGCGCCACTCGTACGAACCGGGCGAGATGGCACACTGAGCAGGGCGGAGAGGGGCGATTACAACCATGCGGTACCCACTCACCTGTACCGCGAAAACACAGCAAAGTATTATCCAAGTTTATTATTAGTAGGCTTAACGTTTAATAGTTTCCGGAACCGAGCTGCTCCGCTAGGGATGCAGCCGCTAGGGTTAGGTTTAAGCCACCCTTGCGGGGTGATATCTGTCGGCGGGAAGCGTACGTAGCGGCGAAAGACAAGACAGAGCGCGCTTCTGCCCTTTGCTGACGTCGGCGATTGATGTCAGTCGCTCACGTGAAGTTCCACTTCCTGCATGACACTCGAACGCAGCAATACGTCGAACAGAGCTAAGACATCCACCACGTCTGACAATGAAGCGGATTAAGGGCGAAAGCCCCCGCTCTAGTCTGGGATTTCTTTAAAGGTCGGGATTTTGTTTCCGTAATCCGGGTGGGGGTTTTAGCTTTACGAGAAGCCACAACAGACACTCTGATACCGGACGCAATCTAAAAGAAACGATAAAAGAAGAAAACCAGCGAACTGTAAATGAAAATCACACACCTTTCACACATACTAATGGAATGTAGAAACAGGAAAGAAAAGCTTCATCCTGTACGTAAAACAAATCAACGCGTTCGGCCGCGAATCCCTTATCGGGGCTTCCGTTTTATTTTAGCAAAAACAAAAATACACTCACGTTGCTACCCCTTCCGTACGTCGTGCGCGAGGGTGCTCAGACACCCTCGTCCAGCTTTCGTCACTCTCTCACAGTTTTTCTAGACGCTAGATAATGCGATGGGCCGCTTATCGCGATGCAAACCGTTGAGATTACTGCTTCGGCTGCACACTGCCGAGGATGACTTTCCGTGGCAGCACCTGCTGATAGAACGGTACGGTGCGCTCACCTGTGCCGGACCGGAAGAGACCGGCGTCGAGCAGATAGCGTGGCCGTTGGATGTCCGGTCGTGTGCGCAGATGATCGATCAGATAGCGCACCGAGCGAAGATGTCGAATGTCCTGGAAGAGGGCACGCAGCGTGCGGAGATCGTTCGGGAAGTCGGGCTCGATGGTGTCGGTTGAGTCGGTACGACTCGTGGTACGCAACTCCGCCGGTAATGTACGTCCGAAGGCAACGTGCTGCGTGCGTACCTTCGCCATATTGCGACGGTCAGATCGCATTACCTGGGCGATACGATTCTGGAGCGCCATCTTTAGGTTTTTTTTTTTAAAGGTAAGAGAAATAGAAATGCATTACAGCGACAATCAATGCCATCAGGAATGGGAGAAAAACACTTACATGCTCCAAGTTCCAGTGTCGAGCAGCATCGGTCGGTATTGCACGGATCTCTCGAGTATCCACCCGCAGTGCCCGTGCCATCTCGTCTTCTATCTCGATCGAAAACAGCTGCTTGATGATGTCCTTGGTAATGTTGGACTTTTCCGCGCCCAGTCCGTTTAACCATTCGGAAAAATCTTGCGCTCCGAGATCGATTAGTTCCTCAATCTGCTGAAACAGTGGCTTGTCCAGCAGCTTCTGGTCTGTCCGGTAGTATTTCGTTTGCCACCGGATTCGCTCGTTGCCCGTCTTGCGCAGGTATACCTCCATCCAGTTGCTTTGCGTGTCGGTAGGAATGATGCGTGAGCGGGCAGCTGAACGTTCCTCCACCACCAGCTCGAACGGTGGAGCTGCACTACCTTCTCCAGCCTCCACGCTCTCCAACAACCGTTCTTCCTCGTCATCCGTACTGCGCCGTTCGCCATCACTCGAACCGGGTGGATCTTGCAGCCGGACCGTAAGTATACCCTCAAACTCACGATCATCGTACGGTGGTAGCTTCACCATACGCCTCAACCGCTCATATAAACGTCTCGGCATAATGTGCGTCATGTCCAAATCGATCGGATCGGCAGGTGCAGGCTGAGGGCGGAGAGCAAAGCACGCAGTCCAAGCAACGTAAAAAACAAATCCAACACAAGAGGCTCACCTTCTGTAGCTTTTGTTCCACCGTCTTTATCAATGTTTCCAGTTCAGAATCACGCTTCGGAGGTATTCTTGGAGGCCGTTTTAAAGGTGGTAGCTTTTTCATTTTCTTTAGGAACGATAAAAATGGCTTGAAAGGAAAGAAAAACTAAATCAATAATGTTGTCCTAAAACGCGATAAACAAGCCAATGCAGATGAACCGTTGCTATGGAGTTTGAATCGTTCCCCATAGGACGAATCATGCTTCACATAACTAACAGGAACTTCACTTCACTTATAAATGGAATATGGATTAGTAGAACGTATACATTTAGGCGTTAGGCGTAGACGTATACATTTAAGGTGTTTGCTCCATGTGTTGGTAATACCCCTTAAACACCATTAAACAGCACATCATTGGGCTTATTTTCAGCTTTAAAGCAGCTTCATATGCTGCACTAACAAGGTAAGCGCATGGGTTTTCAAACTAAAAGTCCCGAAAAGTGAAACTTCCATCGGAAGCTTTTGATAAAAGCATACAGCTCTGGATGAAACTTGTGGGCGTAAAGCTTTTTTTGAGGAACTTCCATTGAAGCTTTCCGGTGAGCTTTTCCTTCAAATGTCAAATTGAATTTTAACGGACATTGAAAAGATTTCCGTTAGAGGTTTTACTATTAATTGTTTTTTAATATATATTTTTTGTAATGATACTTTTATTAATATACTTAAGATGCTTTAACCTTCGACAGGAAAACCGAATACTCCATTATTTTATTTTCATTATTATTTCATTATTTTCCAGTTGCATTATTTTCCAGTTGCATTATTTTCCAGTTGGAAACTCCGTCAAACACCATGGAATAATAGCTTGTATTGGGCTGAAATTTATAAACGTTTTTCAACTTTAAATTTTACATATAAACACCAACATAATAATTTTCAACAAATAGTAATTATTTCATTTCGGTTTGTGTGTATAATGCATTTTGTAAAGAGAATGTTGTTGTTTATTTTCTGACTTGTTTCCTTATATTTGTTTTCAGTTTGTTGTGATTCTTTCGTTCGGGATGGTTTCAATTTGTTCAATCATTAGTATAATGTTTTATACAAAATTAATATTTATTCAGTTAAAATTTTAACTTATTGCCCTATGAAAGCAAGACTTTAAATGCAAAGAAAGCAAAAATTTCCTGTGTGAAATTGTTACTCACCATTCAAATGCCGGTTTACGGTTAATAAAGCAAATTTGCACTCAATGTGCATATGGATTGCATACAGTTAGGCGTGGTACACTATAGACACTTTTGCTTTAAGTTTTTGACAAAGGGAAGGTTCCTGTCGTTTTAATGTGTGCTTTTGTTTCACTGGGACGCGTAAGAGAATATTTCAATTCATTTTTACTGTACTCGCTGATATTGACATACCTAAAATTATTTAATTACTATTAATCATTGTGTGAATTTTGTTATAACAATATTTTATTCAGATCCACGTGTCTACTAATCGCAAGTGTCACAAATCTTGCAAAAACCCCATCTAATGCCCCATTTGTTCCATCTTAGATTTGAAAACAAAACCCCAAAACTGCACTCCTTTCATTATTATTAAGTTCTTTCGCCATTCTTCCTGTCTCCCTTCATTCCACCGGTTGCGGGCTATCCTTCTGCCCCGGTTGATAAATCTGTTCAGATACATCTTTTTCACGGTGCCTGGTCACACAATCGTCTTTATTATTCATGCACAGACCATATTTTCAATCCTAGTGGCCATTCCCGGTCGTCCGGTTGGCGGTACGCGGGTCGGGTATGGTACTTCTATCAAGCGTATATTATATGCGCCTGAATGTATGCTATGAAATGTCATTTTCGAATCGAGTGCGTCTGCTTCGTTCTCGCAACGGGCATCACACACCAATTTGGAAATAGTATTCCCTTCAGCCAACCCCCAAATTCCTCTCGTCTTCGCACTCCTATTTTCCACACCCGTACGTGTGTTCGTCTGTCGACACTTACACCTTGCCGTCCCCGTATCCTGGGATCTTCCCGGGGAGTACGGTTCCAATCGGAAACGCCGCAAAAAGACACGAGCTTTGGAATGGGGACGAAAGCAAGCGGATGCACGAAGGATATTAGGTTATTTCCTGCAACTACCCTCGCGCGCACCAGTGTGGAGGACACGGCCAAACTTATGCCGAATTTTATTAGTGAAAAACTGAATACCGACGCACGGGGACGCATTGAGTCTTCTTTTTTTTTTCTTTTTGCTTTTTTTCGGTTGGATTACGTTTCCAACGTTCACGCCGGGATTTTGTCTGAAGTTTAATGCCGCAGTACCGGAGCATGGGTTCTGCTGTCTTCTGAATCCAGAATCCAACACAATGGGTACGAGACCCGCCCAGTGTGAGGTTAACTTCGCCGAACCGTCGCCATTGTTGGATGCAAACCCGACGCATACACGCACACCCTCACGCGGCGGTTTTCTTTTCTCACATAAATCGTCCGATGCACTCCGGATGGGTTGGCCGGTATATCGTGATGCTCGATAAAGGGACATATTTCCGATATCCGGTGGGTAAGAAGTGTCAGCTTTTGGAGTTTCTTTGGGTTTGGGATAACGGTGGGGAGTTTGCCCAGTGTTGCTAAGAATGTTTTCCATTGGCATCCGGTTTCATGTTGCAATCGTGCTCGATGATCACTTGGAGTCACTTGTAAAACATTAGAGAGTGTCCATCAAGAGATCATGTACTGCTGGTTGCATACATGCAAAGATGCAAATCGTTGTTCGAACCACTACTTGAGGATATTTCGTGAATGGTATTGTAAAATGATCATTATAAATAGTACAGTCGTTAACATAACTATAAGAACACCTGTTTTTTTGAGAATAAAAGAAAAACTATAAGTACTAGCGAAAATTAATGTTCTAGTAAGTTGTAGAAAATCACAAAACGCACACTTTTCTAAAAAAATGGAATTTTACACACACTTTAACAATGTTTTTCGCCCCTTGCAAAATTCCTCCTTGTAACATAACTATAAGAACACCTAGGGAAAATATTGTTTCTCGGCTATTATAAAGGTTTTAAAAATCGGTTAAAACATACCAGTAACTTAAGATCACCTTTAATAACGTAGATATATTTTTGAATAATTTTATTAGTCCTGTTTTGGCGACCTGGCATGCATTTTTATAGGGCAAGATACAATTTTTTATGTTTTGAATTTTCATATTTTTTATATTGAATGGATTCATTCAATTTTTTGATGACTTGTAGCATTTTTATTAACCTTTCAAAAGAAGTATTAGTATTGAAGAAACGACACCCACAAGTATTACAATAAATTGATAAACACAGCGAAAAGTTGATAAAAATCGGACGTATTTTGCTTTGCATCGATACAGAAAAATGAAAACCTAGTGTAAAATTATGACAGTATGTTTTTCAGAAAGCTTAAGTGTTACAGAATGTTGGAAAAATATAACAAAATTCA
>AXCM01009098.1:0-10937 GCA_000473375.1 Anopheles culicifacies | reverse complement strand
ACACACACACACATGCACACAAGCTCGTCCTCGACTCAAGGACACACGGTGAAGAATGGAAACCGAGCGCGTCCACTTGACAACTTTAAAAACACACACCGAATGTGGGGGTCCGCTTGAAGTCAACCGCGCTACCTCGAAAAACTAGGATGACAACCAGAGCGCCAAAAACCTGCCCAGCAGGAGCAGCAGTAAGATTATCTGTCGTCGACTGTTTCGACTGCTGCGTTTACCCTGTGCACTGGGAATGGTGTACGGAGTTCTTCGTTCAGCTTCTTTCTCCGTTAGAAGCGCGCAAAACGGGCCTGTGTCGCACTCCACAACCCGTCGACAGTCCTTCCTGGTGGATGCGTAGAGAATGGAATGCCGACAGACGTTAACGGTAGCAAGCAGTATATGGTGTCCGGGGCAGGCCTGGTGCAGGCCTGATCCAAAACTGTTTGCCCCCACCGAGACACACTCTCTCGATGACGCACGTATCTGTTGATTTTTGTTTTTCCGTTCTCCACCAACACACAAACACGCACACACACAGATACAGAGAGCTCCCTCTGCTTGTTATTACTGGGCAATATGCCCCATGCCGATCGCCCGTCCCGTATCTGTTTTGCCTGCCCGCAAGGAAGCACTTTCTCTTTCACTCATTTTCACACTCGCTTGGTTAGGTGGTCTCGCTTTTCCCGCCACTCACTGGCTCCACTCACTGGCTCACTCGGCTGGTGGTTCTCTCGCTCAGCTCATTATCCTTCGCGATAAATTCGGTCGATTTTCACGGCTCCATTTTCATTCGTTTTCCGTACATTCCCTCTCTCTCTCTCGCTTTCAAGTGCTTTCTCCCGATATTTTCTAAATTTCGCTTTTTTTTCTCGTTACTGGGGCGGTCAGCAGCTGTGTTGGACTTTTCCCTTCAAATGTCCACCACCCACTACTTGGCACGCCAAATTTCCAACGAACGAAAATGAAGGAAAAATCCGGTACCAAATTTAGACTACGAGCGTGCATTACACTGTGCCTCCTGTGTTTTCCGTAGTCCCTCCATCCGTCGGCTTTGTCTTTGCCGGGAGCAATGGCTTGATAAAACAAGAGTCGTCTCTAAAACGAAACGAAAATATATGACACTGTGTCCTAAGAGCTCCACACCGAGCTGAGTGTATTGCGTATTAGGTTGAAGTTACGTTGCGACAACACACCGCAAAGGAAGCTGGCCTTTCCACAGCTGGAAGCAACGGTCACGTTGAACGAAATCAATGGGTTTCGGTAAACGGTGAGACAATCGTGATCGAACATTGATTCGTTTGTGGTCGAACAGGACGTGTCGTCAGGATATTGGGGATGGAAAAGATGAAACTTGCCATGCTGGAGATGGAGATATACGCACATTTGTAGGATGTGATGCTGTTCACAAATTTGGCTACCGATTTGCTCTGTAGTAGTTTAAGGGCTTTGTCAGAAAGCAGCAGCCACACATACACAGCAAGGATGGTAAAGGATATTCCTCCCCCGCCGTAGAAGAAGGGGGAGAATGCCGTAGGTCGTTTGTTGGATTCCTTCACTCGCTATGTTTTGCGTCCTCTTCCGCGTTGTGTAAGAATCGTTGCTTTGCTGCCTGAAGGTTACTCGGCTTACTGGAATTGGGCAAACATTTTTACACTTCTAAACACATACATACACACGCGCACATAATGAACGTATGAGGCACGTAACTCTAAAGGATTCTATTCGATAAACAGCATACGGAGGATTCGATTACAGGGAAAGTTAGGATGACGGCTCTGCTTGCGTCTGTAAGCGATGGCAATAACATGGGACAATGTTTCGGCAACAGAAAGAAAAACGTAATCACTGATCATCCGGGTGTTTTCGCTTGTTTGTCGTGTCCGTCCGTTAGGACGGTGCTTGTGGTGGTCGTCGTTGGGGTCGTCGTCGTCGTCGTCGCCGTTGTCCTTTTCGCTGTGGACATGCTGTTCGACTGACCCACACTGCAAACCAGGTGCGGATGACTCGAGTCGAACAATCCAGACCGAACTGCACACACGCAAACACATGCAGAAATGGGTTTCTGGATGAGTTTTCCTTCCACTGAGAGCATATTGCTCTCGTGTGAAAATGAGTGCCAGAGAAATGGGAGAAGAAAACCCGTCACTCACATGCTGTTGTGATGATTGGAGCATGTCTCTCATTCGAGTAGTTGTTGTGATTGTTACGCCGACAGGTGGTGGGCAGCACAATTCGAGCAAGTTTGTTGTTGTTTTGTTACGAGCGTGACCGCACGTCGGAAAAGCAGGAAGGAGGTAAAATTATTTATATCTTCCCAACAAACATTCAACGCAGACAACGGTAGCTTTCTTTGCGTTTTCCAAAGCCGTCTATATCAACACATTAATTAGCTCTTTTTGCACCATTTGGCACATGGTCGTACACTTTATGTTTTGTTATTGGCAAGTATTCAAGCATCTAGACAACTTTCTTCATCCTTATTCTTGGTCAGAAATGTTTTGCGATGTATTTACTATTTTTTACCCCTTTTTGGAAACTATCAAAGATGAAGTTCTATTTTGTTTCTCAGTCGGCGCTATTCTCACAGCTCTATTTACAAATGCTCACCGCGGTGAGCTTCTCAGTAACTCACGCTCTGCCCGAGCGCTTCGAATCGAGCATTCACCGTTGGTGTGTTGGTCTCACTGCTCCCCATCAGCTCCAAACGGCGTGTACTACTACCGTGGAGGTTGATGAACACAAAACGGCAAAAGAACTCGTGCTCAGCAAACGTGCGGTTTGCTCTCGCCGCTCTCGCGAAGTGTTAGCCGCGTACACCCGTTGACCGTGACCTTGTGATCTGGTGTGCCGTGGCAAGGCAATAATAATCTTGCTTCGCTGGGAACACATTTGCACGCCTCACGTTTCTTTGCCATGTTTCGTCGTTTGCAGCGGTGCCTGCTGCCTGCCACCCTTACTGCTCCCGCAACAGCGCGACATCGATGGAAAACAAATACAAGCGTACAGCGAGCGCGCGAATTGCTGCCGTCTGTCCGTCAGCGGCAATGTTAGTTCCTGTTGGCGCTGATTGTGTGACTAAATCGCTTTTGACAGTACATTTGTTGTTGTTTTGTTCGTTGTACTATTGCCTTCGGTAGATAGTTTATGGGTTTAAGCACTTGGGATAGGGGGTTTCTAAATGGCAGTAATTGCTCTTCCCGATCCAAATTCGATAGCTTGGAAGTTCGTCTGCATAACGATTAATGCACTGATTTCTGTTAAATCGATCCGATCACAACATTGTTTGTAATTCAATCCTATCGGTCTAAAAGGATACCGGTCAAGTGCGCTGCATGTGCTTTAGGCGATTCGGTTTCATTCCTATTCGTTTTTTCCCCATGTTTTTAAACATTTTCACTCGTATGGCCCTCTTTGTATGATGCAATCGTCTGGTAAGCATCTTTCTCTTGCCACGAATAAAAGAGAGGTCAACACAAAATCACACTTTTTGTGCCTTTTTTCCCATTTCTCGCAACTGGGCACTGGTTGTATGAGTGAAAGAAAAAGGCTCGATAAACTCTTCCAGCTGGGTTTAGTGGTAACCTGTTTTTTTTCCGGTACATTTTATCCATTTGCTGTGTAACCCATTGCGAACGGATTCGGTGCTGCTGCCTTTACATACTTGCGCTCCGTTTGTGTGTGCATTGTGTAACCAATCTGCCACCGAAAGGAGGGCCCTACCTTCGTTGTATGCATTAAGTGTTACAACGAAAACCGATTGGCTTGCATAGAGGATGAACGTACCAGTTTGCAGTACAAAGAGTCAATTGAGATACGTCCAAACGTGTGTATTGAAATTTTCCATGGAGGCGCATGGTGCGTGTTGTTGCACTGTTCTAATACGGCAACCATACTACGGAGAAAAATGGGACCGAAAACTTTGCTTTTTGTGCTGCCACTGTGCTAAACATTTCCCTTAAAACCTTTTCAATTGCAACTTTTAAATTCTGTTTTAAATATTTTCACTCATACCACCCCGAATGTCGAATGGAGGCGGATGGTACTTCACGTACTCAAGTAACTACACATACTGATTCAGTTCCATCGAAATTACCTCTAACTGGTTGGCTGTACTTTTCAGCGACCGAATGATAATTACGGCAATGACGGAGCAAAACGGATCATTACTACGTACTGTAGGTGATTTTTTGTTGTTTTGGTTGTTTGTTTGTTTGTGTGTGTGTTTGTGTGCCGAGCCGTGGCCGTCGTGTGCGCCGTTGTCCGCACTAGCCTAGCAAATTGTTTATTTTTGCCAAATCGATCGAACGCCGCCAGCCGGAACTAGGCTGGTAGATTCGCAACGTTTATACCCTTCGCTCACTGCTCCAACCGTTCGCTTCATATTGCGTCTTCTTGCGCATCACGGGATCACACGTTTAGAATGCCATTTTTTTCGTATGTCACACTTGAACTCTTGTTTTTTGTTGTGGTCACACGCACACGGAGTTGATGAAGCTGTTGACTTCCGGTACGCGGTACCTATTCTTATGGTTGCAGTATGGTTCTTTTTCGACAACTCGCACACGACGTCTGTTCGTGTCAACCGCACACTGGATTCTGTATGTCAACTTTACCCGCAGCAATTGTTACGGCCCGGGGTAGCCGACGTACCGGGGAACCCAAAACCTCCTCGTAACGACCTTTGGCTGATCGTGCCAACACTTGGGCTCCGTTCCGTGCCTACTAGTGCAGGCCTGTAATGCCACCAACACAACACAAGAGGGGAACACACAGACACTGGCCTCACGCAGATATTAAAAACCCCGTTTGCTGACTGGAACCATGTCGAACTTTGTTGATGTTTAGGTGGTTGCAAAAACTTAATGCGTATTTTTGTTATTTCCCTCCCGCACTTGACGTCGTCCGCACGTTTCGAGCGTGAGTGACGCTCGTGAGGAGTGTTTGGGGCGCCAAAAGCGCTCACCGTACTCACACTGCGAGCGAGCGAAGGTGGAACGAGAGCATGAGAATAATAAAGACCGAAATGCTACTGCTTCACTGCTTTCTCATACAAATGTTGGAGGGTTTTTGTTTTTCATGCTCCAGAATATCCCACTCCCCCCACTCAATCGAAAGGTTCACTTTTGTTTTCACTTGCGAATAGGGGGACACACATGCACTGCACAGATAAGAAGACGCGCTCGTCCATTCGAGCAGTCTTCAAACCGGTTTCGGCCAAGTGGACGTTTTTCCAAAACCACCCACCACCACCATCCATTTTGAAACAATCGATTATCGATTCTGGTCGATTAGGAAAGCATTTACGTAGAGGGCAAGCAATTGGAATCGCGAGAGTGAAGTGATTGTCTGCGATATGTTGAAAAAAATGGGTATTTGTTTTCTCATCCGTACTTCATTTTGATGCTTCGTCACCACCACCATCGAAATGTCTCCAGCAAAACTTCTTCAGTTTCATTGTTTTTTGGTCACACATTTGGGTACTTTATCTAGACGAACTGTTGCTGTAGTTGTTACCGCTAATGATTTGTAATGCCTCTTCGTTGTCTCTTCGCATACTCACTCGAAATGACGCACAATTGAATGAGGTGCTTTTTGTTGTTGCTTCAGTTTAGTGTTGTGTAGTGTTTTGTTTTTTAAGTGGTCTGAAAATTATATATCATTACGATGTAGAAGGAATAATGTTGCAAAAAACCAAATAGAATACATCACATTAAGTTATGAAAACAGCTGATGATAAAGCGGACCTCTGCCGTCTTCTCTGCCCCACGTTCACTCACATCCTGTTACGTTGCACATGGGCAGCTATGACAGCACTCTACCCCAGTGTCGATCAACTCCAAAAAACGAAGAACATGAACACTTTAACTAATAGCGATCGGGCAACAACAAGCGCCGTCTCGTGTAAAACTTGACAACGTTACTGCACGAACCATCATCATCATCATCAGCTAGCGGTGTATTGATTGTAGCGTAACGCCGTCACTAATACTGTTTCAGCGTGGCGCCTACCAACCGGCAACACTGCCTGACAGCAAAAAAGCAAAAAAAAGTTATGCAAATTACGCCGCAATCAAGCACATTCAACCTGCACGAAATTGTGAGAGCGCGACTCTGAGCGAGGGGTTTCCCTAGCTTGCAAATGCTGAGTGACCACTAGTTATCACCGTTTGTTGATCATGGGTTATCATTAGCCAGATACTAGCGTACTAGAAGAGCAATTGCAGGAGAGAAAAGGTGCTATATATCGCCTTTGCTCTACTCTCGTGGCTCGCATAAAGTCACTGTAGTAATGAGGCGTGTGAATGAGTAGCTTAGTGAGAGATCGGATGGTGAGTAAAGTTCATCATCGGTTCTGGAGGAGGGGTGATCGTTTGCGGGTTATAAATGCTCTTGCGGAACGTCAGCAATTTGTACTCCACAACGGATTGATGATCTTGGTTAATAGAACTCTTAGCTTTCAGTCATCTGGTCATGATTAAACCGGTTTTGTAGGTTATATTCGGAGCGCATCTACGAAACTCTCTAAGCGTTTTATGGGTTTCGACGAGATTTTAATGACACTCAATTAAAAGTACGTCCGTTAGAATAATCGATCTGCGATAAAGCTTAATTTCTATATTTTGAAAAGTATTGTATAATGTTTTGTGGCTTGAGTTACACACAACTGTATTAAGAACACTATCCAGTAGATACTTCAATACGGACCAAACTCGTTGAGTAGCTAATACTGTGCTATTTAAATGGTAAATAATTTACTATTGCATAACACTTGTATTTAAATGATTACAACGACCTTAGTATAACAACATTCTTCCCATCTTGGGACAGGTTCTTGTCTTAGAAGTATGTAATCATGAATGTATTGTCGTGTTAGTCGATAATTTTCACACTCCCACACGGCTATTGCATGTGTTGGAACAGATCTGTTATTATTTTCTTACCATTACTCATTAAACTGTAAACAAAACACTCTAACAAATAAGTGCAAACCGTTACGGGCGAACTAGTTCCAAAGAATTATTTAAGTTGATATTCTAGTTGATTTGAACAGAATTATTGAGAGTTCTGGTACAGATGGATGAAATAAATGTTAATTACAATATATCCGGAATACTTTCTTGTCTATTTTTTTAATTAAATCTATTCTTTATCTGCTTGTCCTATATTCCAGGAGAAGGATGTCTATGGCAATGAGGTGCAACGTTTGGGGCGACCACTGCCGGTAGAGTATCTGCTGGTGGATGTACCGGCCTCGACACCGCTCGTACCGCTGTACACATTCCTGGAGCGAAAGAACGCGAAGCAGTACTTCCCGGTCGAGAACAGACTGATCGACGGTCACATACAGGATTTTGCTGCCCTTGCCGACTATCTGGCAAAATCACGCTCGATGCCCTTCCTGGATGTATGTAGCATTGTCGTTAATTGATGCTCATCGAAGTATTATTATTCTTCCTTATCGTTTCCAACATTGCAGGCTGTGTCCGATTTTCACCTGCTGTTTTATCTGTACCGCATGGAGGATATGCTGCCAATGAAATCCCAGCTGGGCCCGCTGCTGGAAGCGGTACGCACGAAGGATAAGGCTAAGGCAAATGAGTGGAAATCGCGAGAGGTGTGGAAAACGCTCGAAGAGCTAATTGAGGCCAGCTCCAACCATGATGAGTAAGTGGGCACGTCGATGGTGGCGGGGCGTACCGTGTCAATGATAACCGTAACTAACCTTCTTTTACCCATTTCGCTCCAGTTCTAGCATGAGCAATGATGTCGAGTTTGTACCGAGTGGTGATGCGGAACAGAACTGGATTTGTACGTTCTGCACGTTTATCAACAGCCGGGAGCTGCCCGCATGCGAGATTTGTAATCTTCCCAGGTACGGTCAAACCCATTTCGCCCGCGCGAGTTGAATGAACGAATGTAATGAAGCTTTTGTACGTCCCGCTCGTTCCAGATCCAGACAATGAAGAGCACAGCTTGGTTAGAGTGTCTGATTTCTGTAGCGTACAGCAAGGCTCATCATCAGCTCACTACAAAGATCCTGCAAAATATTGAACATTTTAAAACAGTTCACCTGATAACATGGTGAAAACGAAACAACAACTGGAGCGGCAAATGTGCTTTGGAAGGAGATCATGCAGTGCGCTATACCGCTATTACATGGCTATAAGCTGGGGAGGGATTTTTTTTAGTCTAATGCATAACAAATAACATTTTCGGATGACCGGAGAAAGCGAAGGAAGGATGCACAGGTGTTGGCGTGGTCTAAAACAAAACTCTCTCTATACACATTCTCTTTCTCTCTACGTCACACTACTTCTCGATGGGTTGCATTGAAGCAGCAACGCAAAGCAATGAGCGAAACTGATGAGCTAAGTGTAGGGAAGTGATTAAATTATTTATTCAATAACAGCATCTGGTTATGGTGTGAGCCATCCCCTGTTTTCCTACCCTCCCCCCCAGTGTGTCAGCGTCCAGACAAGGTGAATGGAAGAGAAGATCGACTTTGACGCGAAGAAGGTGAATGTCGACATCAAACAAAAACTGATAAAGCGATAGCAAGGTAAACTGATTCAAATAAAGTCCAACATACAAACATTTTCTTTCCAACATACAAAGCCGGTACGTGTGATAATGATGACGTCTGCATGAAATAGACTGGAAGGGGACTTTCTTTCTTTACTACAGTATACATTGTGCTGTTTAAATAATGCTATCTGTATTCCGTATGTGTTTATCCATATGTCAGAGTGTCCATTAGTTATTAGAAATATGCCCTCATACAGTATGCATCTATATAAAGACGGCTGTTCGGAGAACACTTTGCGAATTCTGGCTTTGAAGATACACGTAATTCATCGTTAGGCTTAAAGTTTCATTCTAACCAAAGGTACTTCACATGTTAAAGAGTTTGCATATAGTTTGATTTGAAGTTTTAAAGAAATCTTTTCTTTTTTTTAGGTGTAACAAAGATGCGTGCAATGCGTGTTCTGTGTACGATATGGCTGTTACTTTTGATGATCAAGTTGTACGAAGGTGCGAGCAATAGAAAGAAAACGGAAGTATTGTCCGATGTTGCCTCGACTTCCTTTTCCGAATGCGGACTTAAGTCACGAGAAGAATACTATCAACGGGTGCGAAATCCCGCCAAACACATCACAAGCCGTCTATTGCGTTACTTTACATTTGGTGGTATTCTGCAAGCCATATCGGAGGATACGGGAATTCCTCGTAATGAGCTTGTAACCGGAGGTGCCAGCGAACTCCAAGATCAATCCAGTGGTTGTGGGAACGATGTTCACGCAGCACACGTTATACGCGTAGCTTCCATCAATGCGAAACTGAAGAAACAGAACGAACCGCTTAACAGAGCGTTGGAAAATTATATCGGGCACACACAAAATGTAAAACGTGACTTGAATGTATGGCAAGGCGTTGGAGGTGCGGTAGATCGGTACCAATCGAGCAATTTAACCGTTCTAGCTGCAATTGACTTCACTGGAACAGCGGATGATAGTTGGGATAACATTGTAACATTGCAAGCCACTTTTCGTAAAATCATTGATAAGTATATCCTAAAGGAACAAGACTCGAGTAACAAATCAAGGAAAAAATATCTTGAACGTGTTAAGGAAACCGTTTTTCTAGTGGACGGATGCATGTTGTTTGAAAGTGGCACTGAAGGGTATAAAATGGTCAAGAATGGAACATTTTTACAACATTACAACAGAGGAAAAGAATCGTAATAACATGTAGGAAGGATTTTTTGTAACTAGACCATTTGGCACTCGGAACAGAAATTTGAAAAAAACTTATGTATGCTTTGAGCAGCTATAGGGGTTTTCAATTTAAATTTAACTCTTAACTTAAACCGAATCTCTTCTTCTGATGGATTGGGAATGTTTAGGAAAAAGTCACAACAGAACTTACAAATACATTTCATACTTGGGCAAACTTAATCTACAAGAGGACACTAACTGGCATCTCATGATTGTTGGATTTTTTTTCCAACTGTAGGTTTAATGGTGCATGCAAACTGGTCGCAAATGTGTGATAAGTAAATCAGCCACCATGTTGGCTTGTTCATTGTTTTTAAAACACATGTGTAGCTTTCAGATAACCCTACAGGAAGACATGCGACTCTATCAAAAAATAGAAGCAATGCAGGGTGTATATAAAAACGGAACATTAATCCATGCCCGCTTCACTTGTCGATCGCTGTTCAACGTGCGTGTTGCGTGTAGAATCGTGTAGATTTCGCATTATTTAAAAAGGTAAATATTAGAAGAAAAGACAGTTATACAGAGATATTTATAAAAACAAATCCTTTTCTGCAGCCTGTTGAATCCCAATTCTTCTATTCACCATGGCATGTTTGCGAATCCTTTGGATAGTTTGTGTAGTGTTCATTTGCGCTACCCATTCAGCGACCAGTACAAGAGAAACATCCGAACGAGTTAGCGACGACAAATCGAGCGTGTATGATGAGGGCAAACATGGATCTAGAGATGAATACAATCGTCGTGTACAGGATCCGGACAAACACATCTCAGAACGCTTGGTACGGTATTTCCGATTCGGTGGCATTTTGCAAGCAATTTCGGAAGAAACGAATATCCCGCGTGTTGAGCTAGTTACGGGTGGTGCGAGTCGGTTTCAGGATCAGTCTAGCGGGCTGGGACAATCCGTCCATGCGGCACACATAATACGCGTAGGTGCTATCAATAGCAAACTGAAGAATAAGAGTCCCTCATTGAACAGAGCATTGCAAAACTACATCGGACACACACAAAATGTGCTTCGTGCTGCGAACGCTTGGCATGGCATTGGAGGTGACGTAGACAAATATCAATCCAATAATCTGAACATTTTAGCTACCATTGATTTCAATGGCAGATACAATGATAATGAAGATACTATCGAAACATTGCAGAGTGCGTTTC
>AXCM01009097.1:0-12619 GCA_000473375.1 Anopheles culicifacies | reverse complement strand
ATAAATAACTCTTGATTTTAGCAAAGTTTAATGCAAATTCTTTCAACAATATTTAATCTATGTTTTCTAGTAACTGTTACCGTAACAAGATATTTATAATATTTTTTAAATATTTTCTTTGTCATTAGCTTCGTTTCACATCACTTACGAGAAACGATTCCGTTACTGACACAAAAAAATACCATTGTTCGTTTTCAAATAACTAGTCGATAAGAAGTTGTTGCTTCGCCTATTTTCTGACTAGCAGTCGTAACGAGGACGAACTTGCCAAAAAGATATAAAGCAAAAAAAAAACGAAATCAACAGCGTTAGGTAAGGTCAGTGGCGAATTGTCCAAAAATTGATACGACAGCACTTGCCAAAGTTGAACGACGGAATAAACCAAAACTTTACAGAAAAAATTTAGCATGAACCATGAAAAAAAAAAAACAAGTTGACGACAATGAGAAAATCTTACAGTACAAATGAACTCATTAAAACTTTCGAGTGTTGCTCTCAGCGGGTGCACAACTGCCCCGTTCTGAAGATCGTAGGAAAACCCAACTGTGTACTTTACCATGTGAATGTATTTTTTTTTTGTGTGTTGGTAGTTTAAGGATTTTTATTCTTCTACTTTTTCATGATCCAACTCTGGCCATTACCGGTGGATTAATTTGTTGTTTTCACTTTATTCTTATGCTTCATATTGTTTTCATCGCTCAAAGTGTATTTCACTCTCTTACACCCCCGACTTCGCTCGTCTCTTTTTGCTTATTAGCATAATGTTGTTAGTAACTTGGGGTGGGGCACAAAAAAAAAATCCCCATTGGACAGTGTGAGCCGTTAGCCGTCCACATTGTCAACTTCGAAGATCATTAACGAACACGTTTCTTTTGGTCTTTCTATTGGCTTCTCTATTTTTACCACTTCCATCCTAACCATTACCGTCGAATGTGGAAGAAGCGTTCCACACCAAGCACCTCTCGCTCTATCCTATGCATTTTACAAGAAGCCCCCTTGAAGTCCAATATTCAAACGTGAATTTGCGTTTGCAGCTTCCTTTCTCTGTACCCACCGACCGACTACTTCTCACCGACACTTTTGATTGCCCTTTGACCCTTTCTCCTCTGAAAGCTCCGTCTTCCTCCCTTCGCCACTCTGTTCCTTTTCTCCCTCTCCACCCCACGATAATCCCTTCGTGTGGCATCGTTATCGAGGAAAAACATACATATATGGGCAGCTCTCAGTTCTTTTCCCATTTCACCACCTGTCGTACCCGTCCGGACGGTTTCGTAGTTAGGGAACCCGTTCCGTGGCACTCGGTTGGCAACGTTCGTTAGCGTTGTAATGAAATTCTGCCATGCGCCGGCATTCTCCGAACCGAATCCCGGTTTCTTCCAACACTGTGTCTTCGTGCATTTCCGGTTTCCCGCTCCTGCAATTTCCATGCTCATCGAAGCTTTACTCTCCACCCACGTTCCTTCCTGTCCCTTAGCTTCATCCTCCCATCCGTTAGATGGTAAGCCAAGCAATTCGTTTTGCTTTGGCGTAGTTCAATTTCTTCATTCGATTGCCTTTGCCGAGGCTCGTTTTACATTACCATTCCTTCTATTTCCTTCACCATCCAACATTCATGCCTGTTTTTTCTTTCTTCGTTTGGTTCAGATTAGGTAGCTCTCATTTTGTTGGTTGGAAATAAAACTTCGCGGATATTCGGATGTTTCGATACGGATGCCGGTTGAGGGTGGAAGCTTTGGTTAACGCATGCCACTGCAAATGGGCACAAAGTGTAAGCCTAAAGCGATGTTGTATGTCTTATGTAGATGAGTCCAGGTCCCATCGGCTGCATACGTAATCGAAGACGAAAACGAAGAACGACACGTGAAAAAAAACTGGAATAAATAACGCACGCTTTATGAACACGTATGGGAATTATGTGTTTGCACTGTTCTTTTGTTACATTCCATCATTATGTTGGGAACGCGAGTTGATACAGCTGAATTCCTTGAACCCGCATGGTGCTGTTTGATATTTGCTGTTTAATCTTTTGCGCATTAGTAGAAAATTCAAATGTAGCAAGGTTAAAACATTTTATAAGGAAAAAAAGAGAACCAATAACAGCAAAAGAGTTTTGTTGGTATAAAAAGTAAGAACAAAATAATATATCAGTACGTTACTTCGCGCTTGATTTGTATCCGTCCATTCTGCCGAAGACTTTCCAGCAGACGTCAAACTCATTTTCTCACATCGCGGTACCTCCATGGCTGCAAAACAAGCAGGAAAAGCACGGTCACATGCTCCTCACCACACACAACAACTTGGCGGGGTAGAAGACACGTAAATAAATAAAACTCAAATTGAAGAGAAAGTTGAATAAAAATCAATTTACTTTCCATCTTCTAGCGCGGGACATGGAACGTAGACGACCAACTCCCGGGTTTCCGGGCTTCCCGGAGCAGCGGTTCTCTCGCTCCTTACGGCTAATGTAAGGTGAATACGTAAGAAGTAGGCAAGGAGTATAAAAAAAACCACACCTTCGTCTTACCATTTTCGCCCGTTACTTAGCAAAGGGCAGAAGCTTCGTTTTTCACAGCCTCCTGCGATTGCTGGTGGATAATGTAAGTTTTTGTGTCGGTGTGTGTGAGCTGTGTGTGAGCTGTGAAAGCAGAGGGGACGTGGAAATGAAAATCGGTAGAAGCGAAAAATAAAGTAAAAGCATGTCGCACTACACATATACACATCTACACACACGTATATCCTAGCACCCCATCGTCGTAGCAACGTCAAGCTTGTGAGCGCGAAGGCGAGGGAAATCGCAGAAACCGGCTAGGGAGGGAAATTTGCACACGCGAATTCAATTCGACGTCACACGAGATGGCGATGGTGGAATAAAAGGGTGTTCCCACTACACACACTCGCACACACCCCTTCCACGGGTTTTCCATGGTAACGCGCGAATGAAAATCTCCCCCTTACCGCTTCTTTCTCTTTCCTTCGTTTCCCTTTTGCTTATCGCAACGCGCATCGTTGGAAGGAAGAAACGCGCGTTCCTCGGAGCAATAAAGAGCTTTCTCGTGTCACACACCACCCGAGTGAAGATGAAAATTGCCGTCGGCTTTCCATTATTTTAATGACGTCGTGTTGAGAGCGGTCCTGATGGACGGGGGACGGATGGGAGGAGAGGGGTTGCAGATTGACGAATATATAGGGGCGCGTGGATGATGACTGAAGTTGACACCAAAGATGTATGTGACACTCTTTATACACATACACATTCGTTGGGAGTGTGTGTGTGTGCGAGTGAGTTGGAAAAGAAAAGCTCCCGATTTGCTTTGGTTTCATTTCTGTTAGATTCTTTTTGCTCTTCTTGTTCGCCAGGAAGCGAAGAGGTTTTGATTGCAAATGGCAGTTTGGCAAGCGCCATCGTTCCCGCACGCCTTTGCCATCTTCACCGTGCTGCGAAAGTGTTGGTGCAAAATTTGCAAAATTGAAAAGCGAACCAATAAACGGATTCCGGGCCCGGGTTGGTAACGAGGCAATATCGAAAACGAGTCTCGATTGAAATACGAGTGATTCGATGTGAAATCTTATTACCACTCGGTTGTTTGGATGTTTGGTTTGGTTGAGCAGAATGAACCAGCTAAGCACTTTCATGGATAACAAATAATACTGTGCATTTGTTTTTACGTAAAATGTATGATAAATATGTTTTATTCAATGAAAGATACTAAGATGGAGTAAATAAAATTAATATGCTAATGTTTATCATTTTAAAACCACGTACAGTTAAATTATTTCAATTACATTGCTATAAACATTTTTAAGGATTAAAATATCCTTAATCTTGCTAGTCAAAAAGAACAGCCACGCCACATTATTGTCTGATATTCTGTTTCAAACTATTTTATATTGTATACTTATCCACTTTTACAACTTGTTTTATCCCAGAACTATAGGTACGAATAGATTTTTGGAACATTTAGATAGATCTGTAAAATGGATCGTTTTGAATTTCGAAATTCATTATTATCATATGTGTAGATTTTTAAGGATGTTCTTTGATGTGACACAATAAAGCACAAACTTTTGTATAGCCTTTCCAACTGTTTCAGAAATTGGTTTAAAAGAGCTATAATAGATAAATATAAAAGACTTAACTAACAGCCTTTTGAAGTCAATCCTTTTATTTTGTGGCCATCTCAAATGCCTCTAAAAAGTGCGATCGTAAACTGGGTAATGTTTGAATCACTGTTTAAAGGATACTGTAGACGAATCGCACCATTCAGCACAAACCAGACAGCAGCGTTTCAAAGGAGACTTTAAACACTTTTCAAGCACTTCTCGTTTGACCTTCGCCGAAATGATGCACAGCATAAAGTGATGTTTTACGACAGACTGAAACGCTCTTCCTTTCCGTGATGCTGTTTCTGGAAAGGGCATTAGCTTTTTTACTTCTTCTTGTTCTTCTTTTTGAGGGATTCGATGGAAAACTGCTACACCAATATCACGAGTCGAGGCTGGCCCGCTTACACACAGGTGCTGACCTCAATTGAGACAACTGCCATAAGTCCAAGGACGATAGAGGAAGCGTACTTCCCCGAGATTGATCATGGGACGTCATCTGCGGCGACGATGGATTGTTCCAAGTCATGCTGCGCCCGCAACGCAGCACAGAATTCAATTCTAGGAAGGAAGAATCATCACAAACGACACTCACTCACGGCAAACTTGGGCAGAGGCTCACGCAGTCAGTCCCAAACGCTTCCGTTCTCGTAAGCATCGAAAGAAAAATCAGCCGTACTGTTCCACCCATTCTAAAGCGGTTAACCTTTGCAACCTTTGTCGGTGTGCGGACGATTTTCTGACACTTGTAGAGGCCTTCCCAGGAGTACGCGTAGTTTGTTCCTGCTAAGGCGAACCGAAGGGTCACCGACTTTCGAGCCGGCGAAAAACATCGAAGGTGAACAAAAGGAAATGGCTTTAACTCAGCTGTTGGGTTGGGGATCGTTTTTGGGGCAGTGCAGAACGAGTGTAGCAGAAAGGTTTTACTGTCTGTGGTGGTGGTGGTACAAACTGAAGGTTATAGCAGCAAAAGCCACCCAGACGACAACAGTGGTCAGTGTCCGAAGCTACCGGGTGGGATATCGTAGCTGTGTACGAACATATGCTTTTGCTTGACCGTTTTGGTGTTTTTTTTTTGCACCTTTAAGATACCTTCTCCGATTCGCTTAAGGAACGGCAACGGAAGCGAGCATATTTTGGCGTAACGTTGAAGATGGATATAAAGCTCAAAGCATCTTTTTTCTGACTTGCTGTCCTTCAAAACCGAAGTTAGCTTACTTGACGACGTCAGCAGATAAAAGCATTAGATCGATAGCATGTTAAAGATGATGCATCGAAAGCATCTCTCTGGGGGTGTGTACCTTCTTAAAGTCGCTGGAGATATCTATAGCTGGGCTGCTTACAAGTTGGCTGCATGGTTTGACAAATCGCACGTATCGAAATTCAATCGCATCTAATTTAGTTCAATAACAAATGCATAGCAAGAGTCTATTATATTCCTTTTAAATAAATAAAAAAAAAAAACATTAGAGATGTTCTACAAAATGAACCGTGCAAAGAAAATAAAACTAGAAGGACAGTACATCATCATATCAATAAGGGTCCAAATTTATTCTGAAGTGAACTTAATACAAATCTAACAATACCGTCCTTGGCGAACAAAAAAGAATAAAAATATAAAGAAGTTGCCAAAGACTAGAAAAACAGAACTTCCAGAGTTTTGGCGAATTTCCATTAGTGGCTTTTATAAACAATTTCGAAGTGTTAGAATCTTGGTTGGTGCGGCTCGGTGGCAAGAAAGCGAAGCAATTTTTCATACGGGAAGACCGGAGCTCGAATCCCTTCTGGACTGTTCCTCGTAATGACTGACTAACTAACTATCCCGTTTCAGGTAAATTCGAGTCACGGAAGACAGAATTGGGAGGTCAAGACCTCTAGAGCAATAGAACAAAAAGAAGGAACAACTTGAAGTACCATGGAATAAAGATAAAAGATTTGCGAAAGTTTTGTAATAAATGCGATATTATCTATTGATAGATTATAAAAAAAAAAATAGCAAATCTAGTAACATAGGAATCATATGATGTCCTATTGATAAACGTCTTCCGTAGTCTGTTTATCTTTAAAAACATTTTTTTTTAAATAAAGCACTCATATATTTTAACGGGGAAAAGTACATTATTTATTCAATCATTCACGCTTAACTGGACTGAATTTATTGTTTTTTTTTTTTAAATTCTAAAATGTAATGAATACATTATCAGCTCAGTTCCATCGTCACCCAACGTGCATTATTACTGCTCGCTTAGGGATGATTTAATTTTACGGACCCAAGTTATCGGTTGGAATGTTTTCTCTATTATCTTTTTCTCTCTTTCAAAGTGTTTCATTAATCCCAAAACATTAAGCTTGCGTTCGATAGCAAAAGCACGAGCACGAGAATTACGTCAAAGTAATAATAAACCCAAGAAGCAATCAAATGGAAGCCATAATGAAAGTAATTTCCCCGGTCATCAGTTCCCGTTGGCGCTTCCCAACCCACTGTCCACGGCCAACGCTGGTAGTCATTTCCACCGGAACCGAAAGGCAAAGGAAACCCCCGTTGTTCCACTCCAAAACTTGCCCTCTGTCGCTTTCTCTCTTGCTTTGCCGTTTCGCTCATACAACTCAATGATGATGGCAATGGAATTTAATTGTGTCGCCATCGAACGACTCAACGTTTTAAAAACAAAATGCCGCCGCACTTTGATTTTGTGCCGTCTGTGAGGGCTGCTAGCCTGTCGAAAGCCTTACTACTACGTTGTGCTGTGCTGGAGTGGTTATGGGTATATTTTTTCACTCACTCTGTGCTGGCTACCATCTTCCCTACCGCACACGGTTCAAGCCGACATGCAATATTAATTTCCGCCACTTTTCCGCAGCAATGGAATAACGTTGGACTCGGAACCGAACCGGTTTCCATTCCTGTGTCATTTCCTATAGCATGCTTTTTTTAGTTGTTGTTGGTTTGTTCCATGCTCCCAGCCGGAACATCCCTTTGGTGCGGCATTTCATTCAAGCAACGCCTGTTTCAATGGTAGAACCCACGATTTTTCCTCTTCTTTTATCTCTCAAGCGTTTTTTTGGTTGTTGTATGTTTTTTAATATCACTTTATAACGCTTGCCCGATGACAGAACGACAAATGGATGAAATGAGCGAAAATGGCTAGCGAGCATCGGAAAGAGAAAAGGATGCCGGCGCGTTCGCATTTTCACGCCACCGGACCAACCAACTGAAGCCAATCCAACTGAAGCAGCAGTCAGTCTCAGTCTCTTTATCTATCTGAATTTTTCTGATTCGTCGTATAATTAAATTGAATGGGGTGTTCTCGATTATGGTGCGGATCGTTCGTTCCCTGTCCCTGTTCCGCCCGACGAAGCAGGTTTTGCATTTTTGCACAATTTCTTCTCACTTAGTTGTTTTTCCCTCATATTTCTAACTTTTCCATCGAAACGAGTGAAACATTAGTGTTTGCAAGAATATTCTGTCTCGCTTTATTTTATTTGCGATCCAGCTAAGGGTAGCAAGCCGCGCCCGGGGAAAGTTGTGAAATTTGCACGAAACGGGGTGGACTTTTTTTTTAACGGGAAATGTTTTTTTGCTTGTTGTTGTTTTCTACCATTCCGTTTTTCATACACTTCGTTTCTCTTAATGGAAGGATGTAATTTGAATTTTAGATGTACACACTTTTTTTCATCCGTCTTTCCCTGTCTACACTCAGCTATCTACGGACGCATTCTGGGACGTCCTTTCGCATTGCACAGTGTGTTTGTGTTTTTTTCCTTCATCATCATCAACATCATACACTTCTGCTGTACCGACCCTGCATTTTCTTAATTGGATTTTTAATGAGATCGTCCCGAGTTTGCTGCCATTACCACCTCCGGCCATGTTCGTGGGGTGCGCTGAGTTTTTTCTTTGGTTATTTAAAAGAAAAAGAAGCATGCAACACGATCCTTTCCCCTTGAAACTGCACCGAGACGGCAGGGGAGACGGTTGTTTCTTATTATTTTATTCATTCCCTCCTCGGAAGTGATAGGAAAATGTCGATACTGCTCGCTGACTCACGCGTATACAGGACGGACCGGGTGAAGTAATGGTTTTTATTTTATTTTTCCTCGCCCACTTGAAAGTATCTTCATCGAACGGAAAAGTTCATTATCTTTCGCCGGCGCTTTGACGATGAAGAAATTTAACTTTTCTCTCAAGTGGGTTTAATCTTTCGCCAGAATCGCTTAAGCCATTCGGCGCAAGGAATGTTTCTTGTTGAATTTGAAAGTTTTTTTTTAATGTGCTGCTTCAAAAGTTTATTCACCTAATGGAAATAAGTGCTCATTTTTGTTTTGAACGGAACCAAAGCAGCAGCATTTTATGATTATTTAGATTATTGTACATGCTCTGGAGTTGACGAGATTATGTGTACATTAAAATCTCTATTACTCAAGCTAAATGTTTGATATGATGAATTAAAACATCGGAGCATATCTTCTTGGCACAAAAATAGCTATTTAGTTTGCAAATGAGTATGAAATGATATTGGAACATTCTTTTCGATCGTATGCAAAAACATATCTGGCCAACTCTTTGATCCTGTTGCATACCCACAATTGTGGTGGTTTTCGTATCGTTTCGGAAGCAACAGTGAAAACCTTCGCCTCACAGTGGTTACTTCCATTCGTGCAACTGTTCAAGAAGCCAGAATAAAATAACAATCATATCAACGGTACAACAATGTGGAATAATGTCGAATATCTTAGCTCGTTTTTCTCGAGAAAGTAAACCCCCAACGCTAGCTAGCATGACTCGTGAGCACACATTAGGTTTATTTTTTTGGATGCGAGCAAAAACTGAACACCCGCCACAATGGATCGGTTACCCCGACTACTGCTGGATGGTGATCCGAGGAAAAAGCACGCTCCTAGAATGTACTGTCTGCTGTACCAAGCTTTGTGCTGTACGTGCAAGATATCGCACCATTTACAAAATTTCAAAACACCAGTACATCGTCCAAAGCTTCAAATATAGAGGGGAAAAACATGAAGCTCCATCGGGCCTTTTATCTGAAGAACAGCAGAAAACGACCAGAAGAAAGCATTCCACTGAATACCACGCAACGAAAAAGTGATTGAAAGGAGTAAACTAAAGTACGAATGTAAAGCATATAAAAAAAATCCCAATTCGACAGCGAATCAAAATAACGAGATTGTCTTTGGGGTCTCCCTTCTTGTTCATGTCCACCCGTCTTCATGCTTCTTCGTTCCTATTAAAGGGCTAAGTCATGTTCCTTCACTCAATGCCATGCACGCTCGGTTTGCCAGTGTAATCTGCATATCAAACATGGTCACAGGCTACGCATGAGCTGCTCACATACTCCCCTTCAATCCACCTCCAGAACAACTTGCCACCCGATCTGACATTTGAAGAGTGTTCAGATGTCTTTCCCAAGTTAAATGCTTGAGCGAATCACACTCGCTCTTTTCTTTTTGTTTTCAAAGCTAAAGGTCTTTCGCAAAAACCTACTTATATGCTGCGTTTGGGAGAGATGTGTGTAATGTGAAGTAAAATTAATTGAATTGGACCGAAATCAATGGAATTCATTTCCATTCGTTCGGTTGACCGAACCCAGTATCCAAAAAGGAATCATCGCTCGGGTTCCAGAAAAAAAAACGAATAAATTCTCCTTTGAACAATATACACACAACACGCGAATGCCGAATACGCATGGGGAAAAATGGTGTTGGAAATTAAATTTCACCAAAAAAGCAGTGGTGGTTAAACCGTGTGCGAACAACCGGTATCGGGGGTCGATCGTCGTCTATTGTGTCCATAGTTTTAGCCCTCTAACAACACTCAAACCTTCGTTTCGATCGGGTGGGGTTAAATAAATCTTCACAGTCAAGTAATACGAAGCGCGATTGAAATCGAACCGGAGTTCATCCTTTTTTTCAGCTGCCGTCTTCCCGACAAAGTAAGAGCCGTAGATGTCCTTGAGATAAAATAACGATTAATCACTTGAAGTGAAGGGTATGGGTAGATCGGAAAGGGCTGTGCCAAAGCGGAACCGGAAGTGAAAAACGATGGTAAGGGCAGAAATGGGTTTAGCTAGACTACTTTTGCCAGTGCAGCATTTTACAAAACTCGTGTCGGGGTACTTCTCTTATCTTGATATCGATTTCGATTTCATCGCTACTAATCGTTGGGCTAGTGGAAGGCTCTTAGCGGCAGCTGGGATCCGGTTGAAATAGCCTCTTCTTTTTAGTGCGCAATTCGCTTTGAAGAATTTTTAAGCTTTCGTCTTGCAGGATTTATAATGATCTGATAAACAGTTATTAGTAAATTGTCTTAGGCAACGCATGGGAAAGGACTGTCCTTGTAAAATAATCAGAAAGTTTTAGACTAACATTGCATTTTTTATGGATTATTATTCGTAGCATAAATTGACTACCTGATTGATCATCTTATATCGGAAATAATAAAACTAATCATTGCTATCCAAGTTTTGATTAATTTACTGCATGGCTCATGTGTCAAAAGCGATTTGATTTAAAAACATGATAACTTTCATGGCAAATCCTGAGATTCAAATAAAAATTGCAACGAGTCTAATTTCTTTTTTTTTATTAGAGGATATAATTTGTGCACGATGTCCATCCAACGATGTTATCCTTTTCTCGCTTTCATAATAATGCTGACCATTTCCCGATAGCATTGCGAGTTGTTGTGTTGAAACCATCCTAGCTAGCTAGCTGGAAGGTACAAAATCAATTCAATAAATATAATTAGTTTTTCCATTCAATCGAGCATTGCAAAGGCCGACCGGTACAAGTTTAGTCTTCCGGAAACATTGGCCTCCAGGGTCCGAAAACGCTAAAGTCCACGTACACAAACGAAAGGGCACCACGTAAAGGGTGTGGAAGAAGGTTACACGCAAGGGGGCGAAATTACATTAATTGACTTTCAGACTCCGTCATTAAAATTAAATACTAGCTTTACGTGCGGACTTTCACAATGAGTCTCCCGTCCTGTATGCGCTGTTTGTCCGTTATTTGTGTGTTATGTAGGGAATGTTGCACGATGGTTTTGGAGCCACCTGCTGAAAAGATGGTTCCTTTCTGGGGAGGTCATTCATTTACCAGGTAAAAACCAAGAGGTAATGTACTGAAACGGTAAACCCTAACAAACGTAGAACCGATGCGTTAGAAGCCAAACCCGGGAAATAGATTTCAAAAATCGATACACACACAGTCCAATGTGAAAAACATTGTTGATTTGTATCACGCCATAGTAATTATTGCTGCAGAAAAGACAACCAGAATTAAATAACAGTTTTTTATCTATTGAATATCTTCCGCCAGTAGCATGTGGTGGAGTAGTCTCACTACTGAAATGAATAATTTATGCAAACCAGTTTTCGTTAAATAATACACAAGTTTCCCTATTATTTTTGCACAATGAACCAGTCCAACTTTTGGGATAACAAACACACTTTAAAAACACAAGTTTATCGTCCTGTATGGCCAGTTTGGGTAGAAAGTTTATGATCTTCACCCGGTATCATTAATAACGATGATAAACGATAAAAACTGCATCCGGTTCAAAGTTTTGCGTTCCATGGGTTTGTCCGAGGACGGGATGGTATGGACGGTAGCGTTTTATCGAAACAAAAAAAGGATGTTATGTGAGCGGAAAAAAAACTTATTTTTTGCTCCTGAGATGTAGCGACTCCTAGTGACTTCCAGCTCCCTCGCTTCAAGGGTAACAGACGAATAATGGTACAGCCTCGAGTTTAGTCAGCTCTGATGGCATAGAGTCTTTGAAATGGTTTCCCACTGGTGCATAATTTATGCTTCATCCACATTTGTCCTTTCTCTTGCAAAGGAACATTTAACCATGGAAAGAATAGAATAAACAAAAGAAATAAAAGCTAAAGATGCCACTATAAAACACTTGACTGTTGTGCATATAGGATGGAAATGATTGTACTACAAGGTACAATAACCAAACTAAACGAAATCCAATCCAACCCACCGGTGTAAACCTCTTCTGGATCCATGACTTTCGAGTTGCAGCGCTCCACATTAGTACGTGTTCCATTATTCACATGGTCTGTAGTGCAAATGCTTCATTCTCGTACCTCAAGCCTGGACAGTAGAGGAACATTTTTCATTCGGTAGAAAAATCTTTTCTTGCAGAATATTGCATGCCACATGGTGTGTTGTTTCAGTCCGTAGAACACAATATCATAAAGGTTCTTGGATCAGATTCTCTCAGCAATCTTAAATGGTTAAATGGTTCTTTTAAAGGGTATTGTAGAGAGAGACTTGACCATCAGCTAAATATTTGTTTTCGACATAAATAAGGATCCTAGGGGCCGGAAAAGTATAGTTATTGAAATTATTTGAAGATTTTAAGTCAAGCATTATTTTTCAGGTTGCGCTTAAATACATGGGTTTGGCTTATTTCATCAAATGAATATAAAATTCCATAAATTTTATATGTCTCTTAATTTCATTTGATCTATGCACACTCGTGTGCATT
>KI425031.1:1814-12968 GCA_000473375.1 Anopheles culicifacies | reverse complement strand
GCTCATCCTTGACTTGACTCGCTTTTACAACCGTGACCAGACGTGCCCGATGGTGGTGATGTCCGTAAGTGATCCCATGGCAATGAAGCTAGGAAAAACGGGACCGAAGATAAGTTGAAAACCTCGTACCAATCACGCGATTGATAGAAAGGAGAGTGCAATTAATTGCATGTGCATCATTGCCTTCCTCTATCTGGGTCTGTGTGTGTGTGTGTGTGTGTATGCTTAGTGTTGTAACCCAATCCCGACCAAACGACCGGACGAACTACCGCAGTGCTCTGGTGGCGAACCCTCGTGTATCCATTACACACATCACACTTTTTTGTTGGTGAGCCTTTCTTGCCCAAAGTGCTACCGGAAAAAAGGCCACACTTGGCGTGAAGATGCTCCATCATCCCTATGCCCCACGCACCCTGTACCGGGAGATTCGCGTAAACCATGCCAAGCGCTTGTGGTCATCTGCTTCGCACTGAACGCTTTTTCTGGTGATGGTGTCTCGGGTTTTGTATTCTTTCACGTCCATTACGGTTGCTTCGTGGTTCAGGCTGCTCTAGTCACACATACTCACTCACACCAAAAATGGATGGCGTGAGATTCCCACATTTCGTGCGCACATCGTTACGGCTATATACAGCGAGCCTGCATGCGAAATAAAGGACCATCGAGGTGGACGTCCACAGGCAACAAAGCGAACACAGGATCGAAAATCTAACGAGTATGGTCCCGATTTGCTCTCAATGAAACGGGAAAGTCGATCGATCGATCTTGATTGGTTTCAACCCCAGCCCTTCTCTTCACACCCCGTGAAGAAAATGCCAAACAGCATGTGTGTGTGTGTGTGTGTGTGGGTGAGTGGGAGATGAGGGGAAATTGAGACGGACAAGTCACTTCGTACTGTGTGCTAAGTGTTTATCTTGATAAATTAGATGTACATGCACGTTTTTCCCAACACAGCAAGCCCCAAGAAGCAAGGCAATACGATCGATACATTGCTGCTACGTCTCCAACTCCATAAAGTACACACCAGCATCCCTGCCAACCAACTCAAGGAAGCAATGTCGATGTGAATCGTTCGAAATTCGAGATTAAATGCACCATCACCATCAGTACCGAAGAAAGGATGCACACATCGAAAAGGGATGATGGTAGAGTGTCCTTCCACTTCCATCAGGAAGGAAGAAATTCGAACCCGCGCAAGACACACGGACAAACAAACAAAAAAAAATCGAAGAAACAAAACAGACAAAAAGAAAATTGACACCCGGAAAAACCAACCCTAGAAAGACGCGAACGCGCGGTGGCGATGGCGTGACATAAAAATAAAATCTAAATTAATGCGTTCGTCGCTTCGCTTCCTGCTCGCCATTGCATTCACTGTTTGTGCACCGCTGCCAGCATGGGTGGTCTGCCGGTAAGAAATTGAAGAAATATAAGGGAAAACGATTGATTTTCCACCACATTCGCATGCATGGTCCCCCTTTTTCGTCTTTTATATTTATTCCAGACCCATAAACCATTGCATACACCATCGCACTTGCCTGTACGTTGAGCGTGGGTACACGATCGTACATACCAATGCGACGATGCAGCAGTCAGCAGTCGTAACATGCGTAGACAAACCGCACAAATGTACATTATTTGTTTTAACTTATCCTGTATCCTTTATCCTGCATCGATGGACGGGGGAAGTGTCGATTTCTTTCCGGATAGATGTGTGCGATATACACACTACCAGTGTTTTATGTGCGTTACTGTTTTACTGAACGTGAGAAATGTATTGATATTATGCTATTGTAGAGTATATATGTTAGAGTACTTTTTACAAACTTTATTGAGCGTTCAAAGCACTTATGATACATTTCATTTCATCAATTTAATTGATCATTTTCGGAAATATTCCATAAAGAAACAAAAAACCTTAAAGCTCCAAATGACAGAAAGTTACGTAACAATTCGTGTCATAACGCCACAAACACCATTCGAGACGTACTCAAACACATCCTCCCGCACTGCGTGTTTGCAGCAAACCACTTGACAGATCCTCGATAACAATCAGCTAACAACTTCGCACCTTATATTTTTGGGGGGATTTAAAAAAAAGGCTTATCCTTTCCATCCCAAACCAGTGTTCCGCAACGACGAAATCCGGTAGGAAAAGGGTTCAAGGATTGATGAGCACACAAACGTTATACCAGAATCTCTATCTCCAAAGACGGTTGTGTACGCTGTGGACCGTCGCACCGTTCCGAAAGCAACCCGGTGAAGCGCCAAAAGGGAAATAGAAAAGCGGTTTCTAGCTCCGTGTATTTGTGTGTATGTGCCAACGTTTAAAAGAACGACACGTAGCGATGTTGTATACTAGCATGGGGTTGAAACGTAAGGAAATAAAGATAAACCCTACTCACTTTCTCGGAGCACGCCGGGACCTTGACAGAAGGCAATGGCATAACCGCACACGGGCGAGCGCAAACCGGGAAGGAATGAGACGGTGCGGGAAAAAGGATATCTAAGGCAAGATATCGCTCGCAAAAAGCGGCATGAATCCTTCTAGGGTCCGATTGGGGTAAGAGCAATGGGTTGTGGAATGAGACGGAGGAGAACTAGATACATGGCAAGGTGGTAAGAAGATAGATGGCGTTTATAAAGATATAGAATTTCTAATTGATGCATGTACGGATTGATGCTGCCGTGGAAGAAGAAGCAGTGGAATGTTTCGGACTAGCTTCTATGGAACCGACCAGGACCATAGGGAAGGAAACTGTCTGCGATTGAGATATTGGAGCGATATGCTCTCCGGTCGTGGTAACGATTCCCCTCCGCTGATGAGCCGCGTTTGCGATTTGCCATCGGTATGGAAAGTGCAACACACGGAACGGAGCGCGATCCTTTCGTCCCCGTTTTCCATTTTGTCGGTGCACGGTATACCAACGAATCGATCGCAGTTGGGCGAAGTGAGTGAGTGCGGTTGGAGTGTGAGTTTCTTTTCCGACAGATTGCTTTTCGCTGTCGGGCAGATTAGATTCCATGGCACGCGTGTATGCATCTCAGCTTCTCAGTGCGTTCAAACGCGGGAGGACCCATTACTTCCAATCAACTTACTCGGCTTACACGTACCGCCGTCACATCAGGGGTTTTCTTCTTTTTTGTTGCCACCCTTCAGGAGTGTATTTTCCTCTTCTTTTGCGCAAACAAACGACACACAGCAACGGAAGGTGAAGAGAAACGTATACAAATATATTGACAAACCGTACCGTAGCTACAACAACATCATGGAATGTGAATCACAAAAGGAATAATATTTGTAACGCTATCGAATGCTGCACGGAACTGGCCAGGACGGGTGTCACACGGGGTGACACACTGTGACAAGACGATAGTGAAGGCTATCGGATGTAAAATGGGAAAGAAATTAATGCCACACATCTGTCCCGTGTGTGCATTGTTGCGGACCGCTTTCAAGACGATTCATCGAACTCCGGGCAAGACAGGCGGTGCAACATTTGCGAATGCATTCCGGCAAACAAACGCATACGCACCACGGTATCGCCCGACTGATGGCCACCCTCGTTGCATCAGCTTGTTTGGCATCGTGTTAACGTCGCCCAGTGCCACCCCTTATCGTACGACATCCACACTCGGGCGCGGTAGTGTAGCACCCGGTGGATGCAATCAGAGTTACAAAAGGCATAGGAAGGTTTACTCGTTCGCTCGATTGCCGGAACATCTTGATAACATACTCATAACTCTTCCCTGCTTCATCTACCCTGTTTCGGTGCCGTTCCACACATCTGACGAGACGTCCGCAAAGTGCATATGTGGCCCGGGCAAACAGCATTACATTCAGCAACATCTCCCATAAACTTGCTTCCGTTGTTCCTTCATCCACTCTTCGCCCTTTAACCCCGAGATCATCATCATCGTGAGTGGAAACGTGAGGAATCAAATGTAGATTAACTTTTTCATCTTTCATACATCGGAAGCGACCGTCAATATGGATCTTCTGATCAACTGACGCTGTGTGTGATGCTCCAGAACGGATTACTTCAATCAATTCTATTGCTATGAGGGCGAAGATAAGGTAGTGGGCGAATGTTGCATGATGTACGTAAAATTTATTTAGGAAAAATTCATCGAATATAAAACATTTGTATTGATCGCTTAATATAAATTACTGTTTAATTCCCATGGAGTGTCAAACTATGTTTTTTTTTTTTTTGTTCATGTATGACGGCCTGGCCGTATTAGATCAAACTATGTTTAAATATATAACAAAGCACAGAAATAAAACGAACGAAATAACGTGAAAAACCCAAATCATACGAAGAATCATAGAAAGAAAGTTGCTATTTAAGCCATACTTTTATGTACTTTAAAAAACCTAGAATTATTTTCCAGGTTGCCCACATGAAAGATACAGAGCAAGATGATAATTTAAAAGCAAATTACTTATTATACTTTGCATGTTTTCTTATTTTCAATTTAACCTTTTCCGACACGACTTTTGCATGTAATTTTATCCCGTGCTGCACTTGTCGTCGAATGGCATGTCTTTCGATGAAACGATAACTTCATGTTGAACAGCAAAATTCCTTCCTAAATCCTACCCTACTCCCTCCCCACGGTGTCATCGGGACATGTTGCCTCTTTTGGTGCAACAACGGCACAGTAACAACAGGAACAAAAAAAAAAACAAGGAATCTACATCCTTCCCAGACCATCAGCGACAAGCGCATCTCAGGTTTCCCATGTTGCACATACTGTGTTCGGGCCTGACTTCAAATCGTAAGCAGTGATAAATAAATAATACGCACGTATAATCTGGTTTTGCAGATTTTAAGCAACAACGAAAAAAAAAGCCCTTCCCACCTGAGTCTTGGCGGTGTGAATTGATGTTGTTTCGTTGAATAAAATAAATGGATTCCGCTTTTCGGGATGATCTGCGCGAAACAAGCAGCAATACTTCATCCTAGCGGTGCAGTGAACCTTTCAACATGTAATTCCTTAAAATTAAGCATCAAACATTCACACACACACGCACACCCATTTAAGGTGTTCAGCAACCTTGGAAAGGACCAAACAAAAACAAAAAAAAACGCTTTCACAGTGTCCAGATGCGGATGAATCGCTTCCACTGATAAATCTTTTCCATTAAATCGTCCGCGAAATGCTGCGCGAGGTACCTTCACATCCAAAGTTAAGCCCATCTCTAAAGGCAAGGAGGAGTTTAGTTTTTGGTCAGCCTAGCCGAATAAAGCTAAATAAAATAAGGAATTTGCAGCGGCCCAAACGCGCTCGAACGGGCGGAATACTTCATGCTAGCACTCTAATAAATCTCCATATTCCAGTCAAGCATCCTTTATTTTTTTTTAAACAGAGAAAGATTCCCGTGCCAGCCAGTAAGAAGAAGCCGAACGATGATCCTGATCCCGCTTTCATGCTCCGTGCGTTTGCTTCGGGCTTGCCTTTCCCGGGGTGTATACGCCGTACCATTCCTTTTTACTGAGGCGACCCCACAAATCACCATACGGTCATACATAACTCATGCTGCTCCCCTTTCGTCGGCCTGTTTTTCGGCGTGTTATTATTACTTCTACTACTACCACTACTACCGTCGTGATGGCCACATTGAAATCAAGATCTGTTCGACCGGATAACTCTTCAACCTTTCAACATTTTCGCGAGGATTCGCCCTTTCTGCGCTGCGCCTTGCGTCTCATCTTCTGTCGGTTCCATAACGAGGCTAAAAATAAATGGAAGTAAGCATTCGAAAACAAAACACAAAACTCACAAAAAAACGGCATAAAAACTGCTCACGTCCATTCACCCGACGGCCCGAAAATTGCATCATTTAAAATAAGTTGTCTAAAGGCGAAGGGCTGGGAGAGCACAGACACGGGGAAACGAAGTTGGCGTATTCATCCGGCAATGAAATGAGTGATCTTTCATTTCAACTTTGAAACCTACCGGCCTCGTCACCGAGACACACAGGTGAATGGTGAATGGTCCCTGACCATGACCATGTCGTTGATGATGTGATGTCGAGCAGGAATGTTCATGGGGGGACGACTAACCAAACCTGAGCATCGCAAAAAACAACACCAACAAAATCACCGAAATAAATATTTCATAACAAACCACTAATTAATTTGATGAAATCTTTCGAAACCGATCTTACGTTTTGCTCTTGTTTCGTTTATTCTTGCTGTCTTAGCCGTAGCGCGAGCAAAACAAGGGTTCATCGCTTGTTCAGCCGCGTTGATGAGTGAAGTCTTCAATGTGAATCATCTGTCAGTATGGTATCTTACTGCGACTTTCTTGCAATTCAAAAAATTACTCCAACTGCTCATGCTTAAAACAGAACAAAAAAAACGATAACGACGCACATTATCCTGATTTCACCTGAGATTCGTAAAACGCCATACTTTCCAATCCATCATGGACTCACATACGAGTCCTCGAGACACAATCTCTCTGATCGCTGTCATCCTTGAGATTCGATGCGCAGTTATCTCTACCTCCTTTCTACCCTTCCCGTCCACCTTATCCACCGCTGTCCTCAACAACAGGTTGATGAAAGTTGTAACGAGATAAATTTACATGTTACGCTTCTTCTACCGGCCAAGGGGATAGCTTCTTACTGTGTATGTCCATCCGGAAAAAAAAGAAATAGTGCGGATCGCTTCTTTTCTTCTTGATAGAGTTGACATACACATATATAAGGTAGATACGGACCCAGGAGATCAGTCCGTGTACGAGATCAAACCGAACATGAAGATCGCGATCGGTGGGCGATTTTGTGCTCGTTACTCTCGTTATTCTGCCCGCTTACCTTCAGCCTCCCATACAGCTGTATACCTAGAACCACCCGTAAGATGTGTTGTTATTTTGGGGCGACCGTAAAATTAATTTTTGCGAAACATCTCACGATAAACATCGCTGCCGATTCTGTATTCTCCTTATTTTTCGTTTTGGTATGCCGAGCTTGCACCGGGGATGGAAGAAACCTCCAAAAATACAAACTGAAAGACCATATAATCCTGATCACGAATCAGTGGAAAGGCATCGTCACCATGTCAAATGCCGGTGTGCCGTTCTTGTAAAACGGCTTCATGCTTCGCTTCGTGCCTTTTCAGAAGCGTCCCATTAATACCAATCATCCGACGAGGCGCGACTTTCAGGGAAGGCTTCCCAAGTCAACACGTCTCCGTACAGCGTGGATCAATCGGGCAAAAGATTACCAGGAAGCTTTGCGAGCAGCCAAGAATGCGGGAAGCGAACAAAAACGGATCATGTTTCAATTTTCAGTGCGAAAACGGACTAACTGGCGCACACGCATCAAAAATTGGTGCTCCAGCGTTCTTATGGGGCACTGGTCAATCATTCTTCAGATTCATCGCCCCACATGCGCCCAACTGTACGCGGGGCTCGCATAAACTTTTTTACAGCATGAAGCTTTAATTAATCGTCACCCATCCGGCCACTGGAATTCTGAAGCCGTTGACAGATCGTTGTATCTTGGTGATTCTCCAGAATTCGGATTAGGCGATACCTTGGTCGATAATAGCGGGCAGTGCACGCACCGATGGGAAGATATCCGATTACAAGCGTTAAGAATTAATCGACGGCGACAAATTAACCACGAGTGGATGATATTTTCCAACTTCTTTTGGGGTCTTCTTGGAGCACACTAATAAACTCATTTTACAAAAATTCTTTCTTCTTCTGCTTCAAGATGTTTTTTTGTTTTTTCAACCACTGGAATTAACATTCAGACACGCGGAGAACTCTTTTTCTTCAGTACGGTCCAGTATCACACGCACAATACGATCTGGAGATTTGTTCGGATTTTTTCCGACCAAAAACCAACGTGACACATGAGACCTGAGACTCCATCTAGCCGGCGGTCGATTTCCATCCAACACGTGTGGCGGAGCGGGGTTTGCTAGCAACGGCAAAGGGAATCGCATGTCGATCAAACCGATCAGCACCCGGTGCCACCCGGATTGACACTATCAGAAACGTTCCATCGGAAGCCTGCCGGAGGAACCTACAAATAGCGACACCAATCCATTCTCGCCAGCAAGGGAAAGATGCAAGGCGAAGGTCAACGAACTGGTTCCCTACACACCCCTTCTTCACACGAATTGTGTTATGTATGCCCTTATTTAAATTTTTTGCCCTCACTCTCAGACAACCCTCCCTCAGTGACCGCCCGACTGTTGTAGAGCGAGGGAGAGAGCTAGATGCAGCCCAAAACTGCTTTTAAAAAACACAACAGGAGGCCTGAAGCAGTGAAACAAAAGTGCAAACAACAACAAAAAATCTATATGTATCCTGACGAAAAACACCAGCGAAAAAGGACCCGGGGTGGGTATTGGCTTTACGCTTCCCGTTCGTGTCGATCATGCGTTTAATGTTGATCAAATTTGCTTAATTCCTTTGTCTCGTATTTCGCCAGTGCCTTGCGAGAAGGATGTGGAAACACCCTCTCGATCCATTACCCGGAGTCTATACTTCTCTCGGGACGGGATCTAGGGTTGTGGACAGCAGCTGGATAAGTGCGCTTCGCCAGTCTGACAGTACCATTCGATCGGTTAAACTTAGCAAAAACTAAAGCAGTTTTAAAGTATGCAGATGCAGTTAAATTGTACTGCCTACATAATCTTTTAGTACGAAAAAATACTTGTTTTGTCAAATTTTGTTTCTGCGGATTTTATTTATTTAAGTAATTTCGTGTTAGATTAAGTTGATTATGAAAAACAGTTCGTTTGAAATTAAATTAATTTGGCGGCCTCTAGTTCACCACCAAAGGTAAAGTATTTCAATCTCAAAAATAACGCGTCTCATTAGTTTAAAATTCTGCATTGCTGCACGAAAAGCACTATGCGTTTTTTTGTACAGTCCTTCTTTATAGCCTCCCGTTCCAACTCTTTCCCTTGTGCAACAGTTGCACCCTGCGTCACATGAAGAGCATCAGAAGAAGAAGCTTCAAATTGAATTATTTATTTATTCAAACTCCTCAACAGCCACCAAAGCACCCTCGGTAAAATGTGAGAAAAAATTCACAACAACGCGCACCCGGACGACGGACATCATGAAGACATCACACAGCCACCGTCGACACCTCTAAGGACACGTTGAGACACACACAAATAAAAACACGCCGCGAAACGAGCGACTGCTAACGATTTGCCCCATTCGAACGATTTATTACTCATTATCGGACACCATCCGGACTGGAGCAGGAAACCAAGGACGGGCGGCAGCCGGAATGTTTCCATTTACTACAAGACAGTTGCGTTTTGCGCGGTTTGGCACGGTTTGGCACGTTTTGTGTCAGTGCATCTTCGGGTTTGAAACGCGCAGTCACGCAATTCTGTCATACGGACACGATGCCACAGCGACGCTCGTGTACGAGCGGCATCGTGTGCCTTGGGAAATACTGTATTAAACAAAAGCGAACGTAAGCGTACGGTGGGAACGAAAAAGGGAGGTAGTAGCGAAAGGTGGGTGGCACAAATGCGACGTACGCGTCTTATCTGGGCAGTTTTATCAAAACGCATAACATGTGCAAAGTGCACGTTGCGTGTGCTGCCACTTTTGCTTGCACTCACGAATGCACTTCTTGTACAAAAGCGCTTCCCATTTTTCCTCTTCTTAATGGTTTGCTTTCCTTTGCTTTATCCCCTCATGCTTCATGCTTACTTTTCCTCCCATTTCCATCGTTATCGTCGACAAATTGTTTCACCCGCGTTTTTTTGCGTATGTGTGAGTATGCGTGTTTTCTGTCCATTTATGATGACCGGTTGGCAAGGGTTTCCAAGCGGGACAAAAATGCACTTGATGGGAGGAAAAATCGGAAACCCATTTCAAACTCCCCTACAACCGGCGTACAGGTGCGTTGGCCGAAGCCTTTCATCGTTAGGAAAATGTGTCCACGGTATACACCCTTTCAGAGCAAGCAGTATCGGAACATAATTGCATCCTTGAGTGTAAATGCTTGGGTACAACTAAACACAAGAGAAAATTCGCCTCCTGGAAAGATGTCTCGTAAGGAAGGAAAAAAGGAAAGGAAAAGGAGAACAGAGGATGCGATGAAAAGCGTGCTTGTTCCGTTGCGTAACGCGCTTTTCCGGCTTGGCTTGGGTGAACAAAGAAAAGTCCATCGCAGCCAGTCCTTCCCTGACGGGGATAGATTTCTATCGTCACAGTACATTTTCTTCCTTGTTGGCACAATGTTTTACTGCGGTGGTTATTATTTATTTCTTTATTTATTTATTGTTTTTTTTTCATGAACTGGATTCATTTCTCTAAGTTTATTTTTTTCTACAGTTATTAAAATTTATTTCGTAAACAACTGACAAATATTAAACGTGCACTTCAGAGGTATCACTCTGAAGCAAATTAATTATATTTTATTCAATGAATAAACAATAAACAGTTTGCACAATTGTAGTTACAAAACATCATACATTGACCAAATGTTCGCTGGATAACAACCCACAGTGCGTCGTGGTCATCGCGACCGGAACCCGTATCACTCAGGGATTCAAGATGAAAAATTACACCTTGCACTAAAGATGGGGGATGAAATAACCCTCCCCCTTCACGAGTTCTCTGCTTTCCATCCTTTCACAACAAAACTTCTATCGCTATTGCTTGGACGTAAATGAAAAAGAACTGCCTTTTCTCCTTATGCCCCCACAGCAAACATATACAGTGGAACCTGAAACCGGAAACTGGTAACGGGAAGAAAAATGAAGAATCCTTGAGAATAAACGGCAAGGCAGAAAAATCAATAACAATCTTGCAAAAGCGCACCCGAAGAAGATTGACCAAACACGCCGTGCTCCTTTTGGCTTACTCCACATTTAGCGGAAGGGAAACAGACAAGCGCAAATGGGAACGGGATTGAGTGAATAAGAATTATCTTCCTTTAACCGTACTGAACTCACAAACGGCTAGCACACTTTGAATCAAAACGGAAATCGTAGTTCCGTTCCACCAGCGACATCGATATGAATGATGGAAGGTGTGTGTGTGTGTGTGTGTGCTGTAGGGAAAAACTAGGTATGATAAAAGAGAACCCACCTTCCTTTCCTTTTCCATCCTTGCTCTCAGAGTCACCGGTTTGCAAAAACAAACAGCACCACT
>AXCM01009087.1:0-10923 GCA_000473375.1 Anopheles culicifacies | reverse complement strand
GAAAGAAGAAATTGGGTATCACTCAACTCACTAACGGCAGGATTAGCTGGCGAACACTCCGTACGTGAATGCTTATTTCCTTACATCTGGAAACGATTCGTTTCACTATTCTACTTCCGACCGAACGCAGGAAGCAAGACAAACAAAGCACGTTTACGCGTTCATCATTCCGTTCCGATTTAATTGGCGATTTTGATAAAACTAAACTCACCGACGATGATTGCCTTCTGCCAATTAGAACATCCTTGGGAATGTGAGATCGTTCCTCACGATCGGGCGAGAACCACACAGAGAGGCAGTGAGATAAAGAGAGAGAGAACGCGCGCGCGCGCTTGAACTGGCGGATGGGGGAATGATTACATTTGGGAGGATCATTTGATGTGATTTTAATTTGGCGGAAAAGTACGAAAAATAAACCATCTCCACCCCCTTGCGGAAGGTTTTATGTTGCGCCCTTCCTCCGATGAGAGGAACTCATCGCGTGAGTAGGAAAAACAATCACTCACTAGAACCATCTCACGTGAGACGAGACTGCTGCGATGGTGTACTTTTCGCTTCTCACCCGCACACACGTGGACCCCGCGCGCATCTATGCGGTGGTGCGTGTGAAAATGGCCAATTTAAAACCTCACACCGATTACAACCTGTATTGATCGAGAGAACAGAATCACGATCTGCGGAGACCGGGTTTGGCAAATGATGATTTTACGGTGCGAAAATGAGACACTCATCAGATCGTTATCTCAACCTTGCGTGTCGGGAGATGGTTTCGTTTGTAAATATATTGACACATCTAAGTCGGGGGCAGGAAGTGACCGTTTAAATACGATCTATAAATTGCGAAAGAGAGAAAGAGAGAAGGTGGGGAAGTACAAGACGCAGCAGAAGGTTGATTGGTTGGGGAAAGGGAATTATTTATTTCCTAAAATTAGCAAACCAATTTTAGCAACGTCGTACCGACCGCCGTTGGAAGTGTGTGCTGTACTTTGCGTGGTCAATACAGTATTTGTGTGTTTGATCGAAATGATCGATCTCGTATCATTTTCCACACATTGAAACAACAGCATCCACCAGAATCAAGCGAACAATCATCGCGGCTTAAGTTAAATGCAATTTCCGGCATGTTTCTTGCGCTACAGGACAAGTGAATTGTCAATCACCAGGCGGCTGCAACGCTTTGTACCGTGTAATTTACAAAACGAACAAAAAGTTCAATCCATTCACAGCCGCTTTAATAAAACCTGCAGCGTGCAAATGCGTTCATAACGACCCACCGCTTATAATGGTGCCGTCGGAGGTAACACTGAAACCATTAGAACAACCACTCGGACCTGCCCCGGTCATTTAGTGGCCTTGAAGAGTGATTAACTGTTAACCGGGAAGTGCTTTCTGTACTTGGGCACTTGGCGCAGAAACAATCCTTCATCTAGTCGATAAGTAAAGACACTTTTCCAATTCCGTTCCATCTGCGCCTTCGATTGTTCATTCCGCTGCATTTCTTTCACCTTACCACTCAACGGAACGTGCCTTTTCTGTGTCAATCTGCTTTGGCTTGCATGATATGTTAATGTTGTTTGTTTTTTTTTTTCTATCTTGCTTCTTTATAGATACAAAAACGTGTGCACCGTTTACATCTATCGGAAGTCGGTGACAAAGGCGTACCCCAACACACACTGCACGGATCCGTCCAACTGTTCCGGGCTTCGGTAAGCGCCAAACGCACGTGGCATATTGCTTATCACGCGTAGAAAAACATTTGTAAATAGAAATGATGTGATAACTATTTGTTTTCCACTTGCTAAGGACGTACCCTGCGGCAGTCTTAAAGCGGGAAGCGTGTTGCCGTGGCTGGGAGACAACAACAACCGTGGCCGATGGATGTTTTAAGCGTAAGCAAAATCGCACTGCCATCGAATGATTTTGGGTGTGAAATAATTAATTTCCTTTTCCCTGCAGCTGTCTGTCAAACACCTTGCCGCAACGGAGGCCGCTGTACTGCGCCGGATCGTTGTACCTGTCCGGCAGGGTTTACCGGCAAGTACTGCGAAATGGACGTGAACGAGTGTAAGGAGCACAAACCGTGCGATCAGACGTGCTACAACACCGAAGGCTCCTACTACTGCACATGCCGGGAAGGGTTTATGCTGCAGAGCGATCGACAGAGTTGCAAAAAGATCGGTACGTTGCGGGACTGCAGGATGGAACTGCATAATCCTTCTTATAATCGTTTTTTTGCCTTTGCAGTCGAAGCAAACGACCTTGCAACGGAGGCCCGTGATATGGAGAACGACCTTGAGGTCGACTACGACAGTCTAGACATTCGATTAAAGAAGCTGGAACAGATGGCATCCCGTGATGATAGGCAAGAGCTCACCAAAAAGGTCCAGTACACGATGGATGCTATTTCGGTGCTGAAATCACAGGTGTCACGATTGGTAAGAAAGCATTACGGAGTATGATCTTCAGACCACAAGGTAATTGTGTCTTTCTTTTACAGACCCAACGATTATTTCCCTCGGTAGATTATGGTAACCGGGTACACTGACATGCCGCATGCAGCTGTATTCCTACGAATGGAGCATCTTCTCATACTTCGATTGGTGCCGCTAGTAGCAGCGTACCTTTAAGTTAACCCCGTACCGACGTGCTATGTTCAATAGAATGAAAGTCTTACATTTATTGTCCTTAAAATGCTATTGCCTGCGTGTGTGTGTGTATGTGTGCGAGTTGTGTGTATGTGTTTCTATGTGTAATGTTGTCAAAGAAGGAAGATTAAAATAGACTATTACCAAAATCGAACAGTTTTCCGACGATTTGTTTCTTTTGAAGGTAAACCATGCTTTACCGGACTTGCGGGTTGTCGCGTTTATTCTTATGTTGCAAGCTTTTCGCACGTCCTCTTGTCGTTAGAACCTACGTTGCAGCCAGCCCTTCGCAATTGTGAAGGGATCAGCGTCTAATATTGCGAAGTCGACACGCTCGGTGAGCCTTTACTCCGACCAGCTGGACATGAGCTCTGGGAACACATTGTTCTCCCAGTATTCGAGCGCCTTCTGTAGCTTCTTCAACACGAACGGTTTATTGAGATTGAACGAGTGCATGAACAGCTCATTGTTCGTCTCAAAGTTGGGATCGGCCACGCACACCACACCGGACGTAACACCGTACATCAACATGTGCACCTGCATCTCAAGGTAGTACTTCTCCTGCAGACTACCATCGTTGGTGACGTACTTCTTCATGTTCTCGTGCGACCGGGGGCACTTGATTTCGACCACGTGTTGCGTGCAGATCCCATCCGGTACGTTAAAGATGATCGGGAAGGAGGCGTTCATGGTGATGCGCGGACTCTCGTACGTTCGCTTGGTGTACTTCTCCAGCCGCTGGCGGATGGCCAGCTTCTTGCGCTGCATTTGCATATCGATCTCCTTGTTGCAGCCGAGTATCTTCTCGTGCAACAGCTCGGGCGACACCTTTGGCAAGGTACATTCGAATACCTTCGCGCCCGTGATACGCCCATACCGTAGCTCCTGGAACCATGGGTGGAACCGGGGTTGAAATTTCACCTTATCCGCCAGCACACCCGAAGCAGACGCGACGACGGCTTGCGCATGCTCGAAGAATTGCGCCACCGAGTATCGATTCTTGACGCCGCATATGATCAGCTCGTGAATCGAGAGGTTGGCGAACTTTTTGTTGGCCGAGGAAAAGTTCCACCTCAGCGGACAGTCAATGTCCTCCGTCTGCAGTGCGTGCACAACCTCGCGGATAAAGTTTTTGGTTTTAGTCTTGTTCAGTGGTGGTTTTTCCGGCAGCTGCTCCAACTCGGTAGCGAGCGGTTGGCGGAAGAAACACTCCACATCCTGATGTGTGCCGGGCTGGTCTTGCGTATGCAGCCACAGCAGAAAGCTGATCGTGTGCTGGCAGAATCCGAGCTCGGCACAATCATCGCAGGACACCGATTCTACCTTGTGGTGCACCTCGTCTATTGTGACCGTCAGCGTGTAGATTTTAATTTCCATGTTTTCCCCATCGTCACACGGTCCAATTGAATGCATTTGTCCCTTCACCGTGCAATAGGAATCCTCACGCCGCAACTGCACACAGCCGACCGAATCATCGCCATAGTCGGGATTGTTTTCCGCACACGATTGGCTGCAAGTGGAAGAAAAAGCTACACTTAGGGGTGGTTCTTTCGAGACAAAGCCAACTAATGCCGACGAGTGGACATGATGTTTCGTGGCATGAGTTGTTTTGAACGGAATAAATTCGCTCTATCTGTCTGACGATCGACGAGAAAGTCAACGATGTTAATTTTGACGGTCACACAAGTGACAGACACCACACATATCTGCCATATTCAGATTGACGTTCCGCGAACGACACTAGGATCCGTTGACCGCGCCAAGACCTGCGACAGCCGCGGGTCCACTAGCGCGCGCACCCGGTACCATCGTTTCGCACCATTACTTACAGTGCCTTCAGGTGGCTATCGTTGCCGGACACCGCTTTCATCAGATGCAACATGTAGTCCCACACCATTTGCCTCGTTACCGTCGGCAGGCTGAAGGTAAAAGCCTTCTGGAAACCGGGAGATAGCTGCTCCTCGAGATCGTTCGTCCGATCCACCACATAACGGGTATCTACTTCCATTGTGTTGCTTTCGCTGTGTCTTCACTGTTTAAGCACGGAGTTAAGTTGGGAAGCTAATCTACTTGCTGCGTGACGGTAGTACCGGTGAAAAGAAGTGATTTTTCACTTGCGACGAAGAATATTTATGCTTCCGATTGTTTACCTATCGTCACCGAAACTCGATGACGCGAAGAACACACACAGGCACGCAACCACACAAAACCCAAAGCGTACGCTGTGCAGTACAGTACTGAACCCTTGCAGATGTAAACACGATGTTCAACGTGCTCCAAAGTTGGACATATTTGAAAATGTAATCGAACATGACGGTTGAATATTCGAAATATTCGAAGAGTGAGGTTTGTTGTAGAAAATACTTATATTTTGTTGAACTGAATGTTGATAATTTGCTGTATTTTATCTCAAAAATATCACATCAAATCGTTTGGAAATAGTCAATTCATTTCTGGAGGAAAAGTTCCATAGGGAATTTAATACATGTGCATGTCATGTGAAAAACAAATTTCACTATTAATTATCGTATTATCAAAAGAAAAATTTGGCTATACATAAAAATTTAAAATATTTCATCTGAATTTGTTTGTTACTTCAGTTGAGATACAATATAATAACATTTTAATGAAAAAAGAGAAAGGAAATGACCCAAAAGCTATCTTCGAAAAATCGCATATGTGCACAAAGGTTCACCCAGTTTTTTCTCGATATAAAAATCCTTAGCAAAGACATACCGTCCATGGTAAGAATCGAAGCCGTCAAAATTGTGCGTGAAAAGAAAAACAATAACAAACCCAATGATTCAGCCTCGAAAATAGGGAGGGAAAGGAGCTGTGTGAAATCTAATCACGATCGATTTGCGTTCTTTGTTTCCACTTTCGATTTTGATAAGATTTGACGTTATTTCGTTGTTTTGATAGCACTGTTTGTTGTGCACACTAGTGTTGCGTACATTTCCTTGCCCATAATCGTGTCAGTAGTACAAAGCAGTGGGCAACAACGCAACAGTTCCGTGTTGAGTGTGTAGCAGTGCGCGTTCCGAAACAACAGACAGTCAAATATGGAATCGAACGAAGAGGACGGAAAAATCCCATTAAAGCTAGCGCAAATATCGATCGACAAGTTTAACCAGACGATTCCACAGTACTTGACGCAGCTGCGAAATCACAAATGCAACATCGAAAAAGCGGGTTCGCTGAACGATTGGGAGAAGGTCAAGCGGGAACAGCTCAACGCGACACGTATTGTGAAGCAGATCCGTTTCATGCTGGTGGAAATAGATAAAGTGCGCCAACGGTTGCGTACCAGCGATCATGATCGTTTCGACGATGGGATTGAGACGACAAAGAATGATGCGTTCAACAGCATGGCAGAATACATGGGTAAGGGGGTTCTACCAAAGTGTGGGCATAGTTGCAGTATTGCTTAATTTAATTTTGACGCTTCTTCTATCCAAATAGCAATGCAAAAAGCATTACGTGCACAGTCAGCCCGAAACTTTCAGCAACAGCAGTACGATGAAGAAAGATCGTCCGGTGGGGACATTTCAGAGTTTCCTACAGGTGATCGGTTGACTTATATTCCACAAATTACCAGCTCGTTCAACACAGAGGAGCACGAGCTACGCCAAAGAGAAGAATGCTTACATCAGATGGAACACCTGCAGCGCGAAATGGAGGACATTCAAGAGCTGTACCAGAAGGTACACGAATTGGTACACGAGCAGGGTGAAACCGTGACTCGTGTCGAGGAGAACGTAGATGTAGCACAGATCCAGGTGGAAGCGGGTGTAACCGCACTGCAGAAAGCGCTAGCGTACAAGAAAGCCGTTTACCCTCTGGCAGGAGCGTTCCTTGGATCATGTATTGGTGGTCCAATCGGGCTGGTAGTTGGATTGAAGGCAGGGGGCCTAGCAGCACTAGGCGGTGGTTTGGTTGGTTTTGCTAGCGGGAAGTTCATCAAAAATGTCGACGCCATGCCGGATAGTGACGAGGCTGGTTCGAACGATAGTGCCACCGAAGCGACTGCCGGTACACCACCCGCTGAACCGGGCGAAAATCAACCGATTGTTTCGAAAACATGACACTTGCTTAATCGTTGCACGATTCAGTAATAACTGTCGAAAGGGAGGAAAACGATCAAACAGTCGGCTTTACTCGTGGCCGAAGTTTTAATTTGTTAATTGCTGTACATTGTTGCTAGAGCTCGTTGGTATTTCTCGAATGCTTACCAATTCCATGATCAATATGATACGCGAACCATAAAGCGCATTACTATTACTCCACGCACTAGCCGCTATTATTGTGTCGTCGTTAGAATGGAAATACAAATCCACGTTCATTTGTGTTACTAACAAAATCACGGTGTGGTTTATTTCCCAAGAAGTGCCTTCCAATTGCACGTTCGGTCGATAAAGTGCATACGTTTGCCACGGAATTGTTTACGCTTGGTAGCCTTGCCCTCGCGCAACAACTGCTTCTTGCGCTGTTTCTTCGCGTTATACCAGACCGGATATTGCCCGAACTGATCCCGTTTCGTTTTAACGTTGTACACGTGTTTAACCTTCGTTTTCGGGTTGATCACTGTAACAAACTTCTCGTGGTTGATTATGTCCTTGGTTTCCTCTTTGATGAGTTCTTCCAATGCCTCCTTCTTCACCAGCTCCAGTTCCTGTACGCGATGGATCGAAACATCATTTAGGGCATTTGTTTACGCACACACACACTGTCGAAACAAAATGTCCACGTACCTGTTCCTTTTGCTTCTGCTCGGTAATATCCTTGAGTTTATCCATCAGATTTCCTTCCCCGGCATCCTCTTCGATGAATCCCAGCATTTTCTTCAATTTCTTTACCTCCTTCACCTTGTTTTTGGCCCGGCGAATGGCGTTGTTCTTGTTACGACGCTTTTTACAGCGGGCAGTCATGTTGGGTGGTTTTCTGTTCTTACTTTACTCGCACAGGAAAAAGGACCAAGCCGGCCACAGTTTCAACCAGTTTTAACACAAAACTTGATGCGTTTGCACCGCTAAATGCAAACAATTGTAAAAGGCAACACAAAAACGTGGTGCTTTTACTTTGTTGTATTTTGAAAAGGAATTACAGGTAGAGGAGTTTGCTCCGATCTGACGTTTTGAAGTTTGACGTAAGCGATCCAGTTGTAGGCGACATAACAGATGTCGACTTTTAATTGTATTTTTTGAATTTATGTGCTTTTTTACTTGAGGACGTTTGTTTGAATTTGAGTTATATTAATAATATGTGTTCGAACGTTTGTGATAAAATATCCAGCGAAGAAATTAAATGATTTAGACAAGCTTCAAGTTTCAAGCAGCTAGCTATAGAGTTATAAACATACCCACATTTGTTGCAACATTCAAACTGGTGAAATATTTCATCATTTATGTCGTTATTGTTTCATTTTGCACAGAAATCTTTACTGAAGAATTACGACAAATGAAAGAATGCAAAATTATTAAATTCTCTGTAATTGCAAAAAAAAAATTAAAAAATAATCACGACAACAAAATTTTGTTATTATTAGACGTTCTGGATATTTTGTGTTTTTTTAAAGGTAGAATGAGGTAGAACTCGGATTTTATTATAAAGAAAATTTTAGACAATTTGCAAAAATTTGTTACTTCATTCACGAAATAAATGTTTCACGCTTACTTCTGTAGCCTTTTCCATCGTCTATCCAACGTCAACGCCCATCGGTTTGTCGGTTGTGGGCAATTGATGGATGGATGTTGGTTTTGCTTTGATTTTTCCCTGCACTTCATTTGCCGGTAGCCGTAAGCATCGAACCGTGGACAGAAAATCCGCTCGATACCCGCCCCCTAGGTACGCATTTCTACGGATGCTTTTCACACCCTCACGTTTACCCTCACGCAACAACCATGAAGGGGTGGTTCTTGGGTGACTGCTTGAAGCAAAAAAAAATGACACCCCTCTTTTAATGTACGGTATGAAATGAAAAAAAAAATCAACATGGCTGCCATTTCCGTTGCTTGCCAAACACATACACACGAAAAAACACTCAGCTCATGATGCTGCAGCGCATAAGGGGCGAGATGGTGGCAATTTTCTTTCCAAATACTTTTCCCCATGGAGCCATGGAAACTTTCGACATTTTTGTGTGGGCCTCCTTCACCCCACAACACGGTTTTTCCCACAACTAGAGATTCTTTTACCGGCGGTCCATCAGTGTGTACTGATGAAGTTGGTCAATTGCACGTACACACCCGCGCACTGGGACACTTTTCAAGGTGGTATTAGTTCTCGTGATGAGAAAATGAAAGGAAACCCTCTTATCCCTGGGATGGAAACCACTCACCGTGCCGGGGACAGGGTATGGACGGTGAGGACTTCAAGGAAATAATGAGGTTTTTCCTTTCGTGGTATGCTGGTACCATGCCACCGTTACATTTTGTAAAACAGCACCAACTTGGTTCGCCTTCCCAACCAGCCGGGAAGGCCGATGTTATTCCGGACCACAAGGAAGCAGAAAAGAAAAAAAAAACACCCTCTACAATAAGTAAAAAAAGAAAACAATAAAAGTATTTGCTATTCATTTCTACGACGCGGAAGGCAGCCATATTTGCAAGACTTTCTGATTTGCCAGAGGAGAAACGACGAGACGGTAAGAGGATTTTTATTAACGAGGGAAGTTTTTCCTTAGTAACACTCCTCCTTATCGTGACGGGGATATTTGGTACGGGTGGGTTGGATTTGTTATACAAAAGTTTTTGAAAATGGATTTTCGTTCGTAATTGAAATTTTACATGAGCTCTAATTAGAGGGCATTTAAAAATAAGAAGCATTGTTGTAGTACAAGTATCAGTAATATGAAATATTACACTTTATTGTTTCTAATCAAAATGCTGTGATAATATAAATAGTTGACAGTTGATTCTGTTGAGTTAAATTAGTATTAGTTTTTACGTTTTACGGTCGGGCTATAAAATCGGATGTCGCCTCGATCCAGTCCAAATAATAGGACACACGTGTGTGAACCGATGGCTTACCTACGGCACAACCTCTAGCAGATCCAAACGAAACCAAACCAATCAGAAGCGGTCCACCATCTGGAACAGTGACAGGACCACCGGAATCACCATTGCAGCTAGAACGTCCACCGGTGCCCCACATACACACGTTCTGGCTCGAGATAGTAGCGAAGCTCCACTGCACAATACACTCAGCGTTGGTCATGATCGCATTAGTAGTGAACATCAATACGGATGAAATGCTGGAACTGGTATCTGACGTACGCCCGTATCCACACACTGTTCCGATGAACCCTCCAAATAGTCGTGTGTCCGAATGAGCCGGCAAACGGACAGGTTGGATGCGATCGGTAAAGATCATCGAAGAATTCAAACGCACTAGAGCAATGTCATTGCGAAGGCTTGATGAAACGTAGTTCGGATGTCGAAAAATGCCGCTCGACGCGTATCGAATACGCTGCTGCGAATCTTCCCGGACGGTACGGTTGTGAGATCCCATGATGGCGACACCATCCCGTGCCAGTGTCGATCCTTCAGACACAACGCAGTGGGCAGCGGTCAGGATAAAGTTTCTGGTCAGTACAGAACCACCGCAAAGTGCTGTTCCTGTGGCAAAGTTACTCAGCAGAATGGTATGGTACGGGAACTGTCCGGGTGTCGCTTCTTGGCCGTTGGTAATACGGCTCGAGGGTTTCGAGTATCGGTAGACCCGTAGCGGGGCCGGCAAACGACTCCAGTAGTGATCGAAATCTTCGATCGGACGCACCTTGGACCAATCTATGTCAATCGTTTCGCCGCCGACAACGGCCAGAACACCAACGAGCAGCACGAAGCTTTTCATCCTGTCACAGAACCGTATGACTGAGAAGCTGGGTTGAAGATACAGCTTTATATACAAAAATGGTTTGTGGCACGTAATTTCATATCGCTATAAATCTGTAGGAAATTTGATAAGCCAAACCAGCAACTATTGGCCACAGGTGTTCCAAAAAACGAACATGTAGGTTAAATAACCCCAGACGCGTGCAAACCAGTCTTCTGGGCAATCCAATTGGTTTAAACAGAATTTTATTATTTTCATACGATATTAAAAATTTACAGCTCATTTGTTTTATTATTCAACTTTACAGTCTTAATTAGTTCTGATTGAAATTAACGATAAAAAAGTATTCATTAACATTAATGTCTGGTAATGCCGTTTGTAATCCGTTTATTCTCATTGTAGAGACTGGGAACGTTCGATCTTGATTTGCAAGAAACAATACTTG